>VXBC01001329.1:52641-83924 GCA_013399945.1 Ploceus nigricollis | reverse complement strand
GTCCTCAAGCAAGGTGGGGCTCTGCCCACTGGAGCAGGTAGCACCAGGGCAAAGAGCTGGCACAGTCACAATCCCCTCATCCCATAGCAGCCACAGCTGGACAGAGAGTCTTCCACACTCAAATGCCAACAGCCAGGCTCTGACAAGTTCCCACCGCACTCCTGAGAGGTGACTTCTTTTTTTTGGACTCATCATTCGTCTAAAATGCATTTTTCAGTGATGTCAAGAGACACATTTTAGTTGTAAGCAGCCACCCTTCCTGCCAAATCTCCCAGCCCTGCTTCAAAACATGGGCATGCAGAGCTTCAGCTGAATGACTATACTGCTTATATTAACATGGAAGGGAGCATGGGTATTTTTGCCTCATACAGTCTTTGGATATGGCTGAACTTTCCAAAATGTTTAAGTCTGAAGGTTAAATGATACATTAATGTACAGAGGGTTTTATAAGGCAACTTGCCAGGCAAAAATAAAGATAGGCTTCAACAACTTGCCCTGTTTAAAATACCATGATTTGATAGGAGCAAAGATACAGATGAAGAACTCAAATACGAAAAATGAGAGGAAGTGTTTAGAAGAGACAAGCAAGTGTAACAAAATAAAATTAACAAATTGAAAGCCTACAGCAGAAAAAAAAAAAACTTCCCAGCGCTGAAATTTGATTAGCCATAGAATACTGGTCCTTTGGGGATGGTGTAAGCCCCATGATTCGTGACCCAGCCTATAAAAATAGGTTGGACAAAATATTAGAAACATATGTCCTGCTGAATAACCCTGTGCTCTGAGATAGATGAACCAGATGACCAAATATGACTTTTCCATCTGTACCATCCAAGCATCCAAGAGAATTCCTCTATCACTCTGTGGATGAACAAACCAGAAACCTCACAGAAAGACCTAGCCCTGCCATCACTGCCCGTGCCAATTAGCACCTTGCTTCACAGCAGCCCTTTCTCCTCTAAATTCCTCTCAAAATTGTATTCCAAGGGAAAAAGCTCACAGAGGAGAAGAAAATAAATGTGAAAGTTCTTGTGTAGCAATCCAGGAAATGTCTGAATTTCCTCCCTGGACAAAGGGGATGGAAATGCTAGAAAAGGGAAGGAAGAAGAAAGAACACTATTTGCTAGAAATGTGATATGAAAATTATGGCCAGTCACTAAGGTCAACACCTCATCCTCCAACACTGCTTCTCCTTCCCATGAGCAGCATGAGTGGCTCAGAGACTTTATCATTCTGCTTACTCACTAGCAAATGTACACCCCCTCTTTCATCAGTGCAGGAATCTTTGTGAGATGCTTCAGTGATGATTTAAAAAGCAAAATTAATTTACAGCTTGAACAGCCATCCACGGAAGAATTCCTAGTTGGCATGGGTGACCTGTGCTGTAAGGTCAAACACAAGGTTGACACAAGAGAGCTCCCTGCAGCAGCAGGAGCAGGCTGCTCAGCAAGACAAGAAGAAAACAGGCAAAACAGAGAGTGATAACAATTTTCACATTCAATCATAAAATTGCAAATTCTTCACTTCCTACAAAGAGAGCCACATGTCTCACTGCAATAGAACTGAAAAGAGAGCAGTTTGAAGCCATAAACTGCATGATTTTCAATAAAAGGATTGCAAAATTTTCTGCTGCTTAGTAGTTGGAATGCAGTTTAACAGTTCATAGAATTATGGAATCATAGAGAAAGCTGAGTTTGAAGGCATCCATCAGGATCATCGAGTCCAGCTCCTGGTCCTGTGCAGGACACCCCCAAGAGTCACATCATGTTGCCTGAAATTGTTGTCCAAAGGCTTATTGAGCTCAGTCAGGCTGAGGTGTGACCACTGCCCTGGGCAGCCTGTTCCAGTGCTGCTATTATTAAGCAGTTGTAGAACTGATCAATTAAAACAAATCATGCAGCTGAGTTCTAACACTTAACAGGAAAAAATAGCTGCTTTACCTGCCTTCTAAGGGTGGTCATTTTGGATTATCTGGTTTAAAATTCAGAAACAGCATTACAAGAACTGACACCTGGAATTATCATTTTGAAGTTGCTTTCAAATCACGGTGACCATGTGAAAATCTGGGTCTTTGGCTTTCATCAAATCAGACATAAACATATAAACTTGTGGTAAAAACATTATTTCTGGATCACCAATTTCTGTCTGGCCTAGTATACAACCTCTTTCATCCAGATTCAATGAGGATGAAGTAGTGTCCTGTCACAGGGAGCTATGACTGGCTGTCAGATGCTGAGTATGGATGAGCCTCCCCAAAAATCTGAACTTCTTTGGTAGTTAAATGGCAGAAACTGAAACTTCCTGGAAACTGTCAATTGTTCTGTTCATTCTCTTCTAATCTTGATGCTTTAATGGTTACAGGTGTTTGCATTTGACAACATTTAGATATTGCTGATGACAAAACCTGCTGTTTCTCAAAAAGTCTTTCTAAGTCCTGAGTAGAGGAACATTTCCCTAGCAGTGGAGTTGCATTAATCAGTAGCTATGGATCCTTCTGAATCCATCCTTCTCCTTTTGTTCCCCTACAATACAGCATTGAAAAAAATGCCAGTAACTGACTTTTGCATATAATCCCATACATTTGCTTTTAATTTTGCAAAGATTGCCAACATATTATACAGCTTGAGTTTCCACAGTTAACACCAACAAATTCCACATTTAAAGCAGGAATTCAGCCACTTTCATTATGCAGGAGGAAAGAAACCTAAGTTCCATAATTATGACATTCATCCTCCACTTTATGAAAAGCGACTAGTTGTATTGGGTTTCTGTGACCAGGTTTTGGTAGTGGTGGGTCACTGGGTGGTTTCTGTGAGAAGCTGCGAGAAAGTCCCCCATGGCCAACATAGGCAGTGCCAGCTGCTTATCCAGGATGGTGGATCCAGGACGGATCCACCACTGGTCAAGGCCAAGCCCATCAGCAATGGTGGTAACACCTCTGTGATAACAGATGTAAGAAGGAAGAGCAGTTATTGAGCAGATGTAATTGTGCTCAAAGAACAGACGGGGGAGAACAGCTCTGCAGACACCTGGGTGAGTGGAGAAGGAGGGGCAGGAGGTGCTCCAGGGGCCAGAGCTGAGATTCCCCTGCAGCCCGTGGTGCAGCCTGTGGTGAAGACCCTGTGCCCCTGCAGCCCATGGAGATCCATAGGGATACAGAGATCTCCCTGCAGCCTGTGGAGGACCCCGACTGAAGCAGGGGGATGCCCAAGAAAGGCTGTGATGCCATGGGAAGCCCACACTAGAACAGGTTTCTGGCAGGACCTGAGGCCCTGTGGAGGTAGGGGCCCACACTGGAGCGGGTTTCCCGGAAGGATTTGTGACTCTGTGGGGAACCCAAGCTGGAGCAGGCTGTTCCTGAAGCACTGCACCCTGTGCTGGAATCATAGCCCATGGGAAGGACACATGCTAGAGAAGTTCATGGAGAACTGTCTCCTTTGAGAGGGAACTCGCACCAGAACAGGGGATTAACGCATCTCCGTGAGCAGCACCAGGAACCAAGTGTGATGAACTGACCATAACCCCCATTCCCTGTCTCCATGGGCCTCTTGGAGAGGAGGTAGAGCCTGGAAAGGAGGCAGAGGTGGGGGGAAGCTGTTTTTAATGTTTTTTTTACTCCTTATTATCCTGTTCTGATTTTTGNCATCTTGTGATAAGTTTAATTGCTTACCATTTTTAATCACTATTAAATGCCACTACCAGGCACTAAATTCTCCTTACATGAGGGGAGTACAAGCTTTTCTTGGAAATTCAAAATATTTTTACGTGATCCTACACACAAAATACATTAGATTTGGCANGGTAATAAATTCAACTAATTTCCCGAAGTTTGGTCTGTTTTGCCTCTGATGGTAATCATTGAGTGATCTCTCCCTGTTTTTTGTCTCAACTCATAAGCCTTTCATGCTATTTTCTCTCCCCTGTCCAGCTGTGGAGGGGAGTGACAGAGTGGCTTTGATGGGTGCCTGGCATCCAGTCACACTATCAATCAACCACCCAACATTAATAAAGCAAAGCCCATAACAGACATGTTGAGAGATATTGTTCTTTCTATTTAAGGTTAGTGAAATGGAAAATGTCAGTGATAAAACACAGAGAGAGGCAGCTGGAGATAACTGAAGGCTGGAAATGAGAAGGTACAGAGGCAGAGGAATGCCTCTCTGCAGAGGGCTACCTGGCACAAACCATTGTAGTGCAAGGTTTGGCCTAAAGAAGGCAACAAGTGATGAGACCTCAGACTTCAATGCAACTGTAGAGAATAACAGCGTTTGATAGAGATTCAACATCATGATGGACCAGAAAATTGGTAGGTAGCCCAGGACTGAAAAGTACCTCACAGAGAAAAGTAGCAGAAGAATACCCTGTTTTAGATGGGTTGCCTGTGGAAGAATGTGAGGACAGAAGAAAGGAAGGAAGGAAGCTCCCAGAGCAAAGATATTCCCAAGGAAGGGTTTGGCTGCACTAAGGGAAAAAAAAAATAGGAACTATGAAGCAGCTCTTCCCAAAAAGTGATGGAGAAGAAGAAATAACAAAAATAGAATGTGGCATAAGGATGATAGATAGAAATAAATGTAAAATCAGGCCAAATCACAGAATGATATGCAGAGAGGAGAAAAATGCAGGGTAGGAATTCCATATGAACAGCAAAATAAGTGGGCTTACATGACTCCTTTAGAAGAATTTTATGGGCTATTCACAGAATGGGAAAGCGGGCTGTCTGCCAGGATGAAAAATGTGGGCATGTCTCTGAAGGGATCATCACAGGAATGGAGGAGAGGGCAACGAGATGCATGATATAGACAGATTCCTACTGGAATGATTCAAAGACACTTACGTGCAGCTGCAGAGGACAGGAAAAAAGATGGAGGGACTCAGTCTCCAGTGCAGTGCTTTTAGTATTAGAAGAGATGAAAACATGGACAAGATGTCAAAAAAGTACAAACAGGTATTCAGAGAAACAAACCTCTAGTAGAATTAATGCTACTTCATGGAAGAAATTTTACAACTTCCTCCTGTCTTTTCATGTATCCAGACATAAAATGTGAACATCTTGTTCTAATTTTTAAAAAAATGTGTAACTTACTATCTTGTTCCCAGCAGTCCTCAGGATTCCACACACTGGCTAAACACCTGGGCTGAAAACAACAAACTATCATTAGCTATGGAGACTCCTCAAAACTACTTTACTCCTCTTAGGCATTTCTCACAGATGAATGCTGCCATGAGTGTAAAGGAAATAAAGGCTTGTGATACTACATGAGCTTTTCAGGTCACTGTCTGAAGTTAGCTCTCCTAAGGCTTGTTATTGAGACAGTCATTCTTCTCATGTGTGTTGCATTTTGGTGTTGTTCAAAGTAAATTATAAAACTGNAAAATACATTAGATTTGGCAGTGGGATAAAGGGATTATTTTCAATGCTCAGGATAAATTAAGGAAGACAACTCATTTATAAAAGCAGTATATTTTGTGTTGTTGAAATAGAAGCAATCTTCTCCAATAATCTAATAATCAATACCCTTTGAACTTTTGAAAGTTCTCCCATCTGCAAGAAACATCAACTCTACTAATTTTAATGTGTATATCTTCCAGCATTCACTTCCCCTGATCCTGTTATCATGGCCCACATTTCGTGAAACCTAGGTTTTCATGCAAAAATGAGAAGATTTTTTCCAAAGGATAAGTCATGTTCCTCTCTTAAAATGAATATGGATAGCAAAACAAAAAAAAAGATAAGTAATTATTCTTTTTACTATCATATATATTCATAAGCCCTTAGTATTTACTCCAGTCAGGCACAACAAGATTTTTAAGATTACTAACTTTTGTTTAACTAAGCCAACTATTCAAGGTAGGTGAAAACTTTTCTTAGAATGACAAGATGTGTTTGTATGTTGTTAATATTATGTATGCAGAGCAGGAGACACACAGAGAGATTTCCATTCTGAAATGTTTACCCTCAGATACCAACATCTGTTACCATGATGTTTTAGATCTTGCTAATTTAAAACAGAAGAGTGACTTACAGCAATGTGTAAAAAATCACTTCAGATGTTCCCTCTTTGACTGTTTCAGTCCATCTGTAATTGCTGGTTTCCAGCATCCAAGAAAATATCTTGCCAAAGCACAGAACCACTGGGAAAGAATTCTAATATCCTACTAATTCAAGTATGTACTGTCTTTGGAGACTGGATTTTGAAACCATATTATTTATTGTTTGTAAATGTCAGTCATGCTCTTGTCAGACATTTTAGTTTCCTAGGATGAAGAATTAAGGATTTGCAGAAGAATTCAGACTGTAAACTAAGTTAAAATGTTAAATTCAAGTTCAGAATCATAAAATTAATTTAAATTGGGAGATTAATAATTTCAGTGGTTTTCCCTTCAATCCCTTGTGACCTCCATGTACACTATTACATTATCAAAGAATGAAAATGTCATCTTTTCCAAGATGTATCTCATGATTTTACAAATTTTAAAAAAATTCTTTACAAAATAGACTCTATTTACATGGAAGTTTTCATTTTGACATTCATATTCTACAGCAATTCCTTTCTCATGAAAAATTACTGAAAATGCGTAGAATATTTGAAAACACTGCAGTGTTGATATACAGTCTTGTAACCCAAATAAAAGCAGCAGGTACTGTAGATCACTGAAATCTGACAGGAATACCATTAGGAACTGCCACATGCAAAAGAGCAAAGTGAGTCATGTACATCAAAGTTTTCTTCTCAGCATCACTATTTACCTCTCACTGATGGAGGTTTCCTTGGGATAGTTACACTGCTAGCAAAATCCATGCCATTCATGGGATGACTATGTCATCCTTTGCTTTCTTCTTTCTTCATCCTTTCCTTTTGCTCTCTTTGCTTCTTTCTACTAGAATCTAGCAGTAAATTCCCCTTGGTATGACCACTCACTCCCTTCCTCTCTTACTCGTTTTTCCCTCTTCTTCCATCTTTCTGCCAGACTAAAATAACCTTTAGAACAGCACAAGGCTGTCACAACCTCTCACAGTAAATAGTGAATAAAGGAGATAATAAACTCAGGATATGACAAAGAGCCTTTCCTTTCTTTTGCTTTTCTTTTGAAGAGTGAGTACAGAGCTATGTAAGAAAAACAGATTCCCAAATTCTTCACATTCTAGTGGTTCAACACAAGACATTCCTCCCAGCCATATATTTTCCATAGGGAAACCACACAAGATAATATGTAATAAGAAGCCTTGCAGGCAGATTGCCTTGGCTTCCTGTAGGTTTTGCAAAGAAAATGCTGAACAAAGCAGACAGCTCCTAGGCCTGCCCCATTCCTGCCTGTATATGGAGATCTTACTGAGCTCTACCAGTGTGGAGAATGGAGAAAAACAGCTCCATGGAAATAGCAAAAAGGCCCACAATCATTTTCTACCTTGCAGTATTATCTTAAAATAATAATTCAGTCACTTCAAATAGGTGACATCACTACCTATTTGAGCAATGGAACTGTATTTGCCTAATAGAAATTCAATATGTGTCATCAGAGTCACAGGCTGAATTAAGATCAGCCTGTATGAGCTAGGGATATCACAAGCTAAGCTGAATTCTACTGTGCTCTGATTTTGTCATCCATTCAATTGCAAAAGCTGTAGAAAAACCACCGCCACCGTGGGCAATTGTGGTGTTGGAGATGCCTAACTCCTAACCTGCACCCTGGGAACAACTAGACTAAACGAGAGTAGCCATGTACAGAGAATATTCATCACTAAAATAGAAAGGATTACAGGAAATATGAAGACAGACTCTTCTCTGATGCACAATGAGGAAAAAAGAGACAACTGTCCCAGCTTGCAGCAAAAGCAATTCTGACTAGATTTCTGGAGAAAATGTTCTCTGTGGGAGAAGTTAAGCACCAGCACAGGTGCCCTAAGAAGATATTCCATCCTTGGAGGAGATGTCTTGTCCTCAGCCAGACCAGGCCCTGAGTGACTTGATCCAGCTTGGGTATGAGATTGGACTAGATGATCTCAAGAGAACCTGCCAAAACAGATTTTTTTTTTAAATTAAGTTTACATTTCTTACACAAATATTCTCCAAACATGTTTAGACTCACTTTTCTACATAATTTTTTACTTTAATACCTGTCTTTACCAAAATGTTACCAACCAGGAAGCACAGCAAGTGAAAGTGTAGATAAACTTCCTCAAGTCCACGCTACCCTCCAGTGCCAGCCTCTCTCCTGACCAAAGCCTGTTCACATGTTTTTTAGCAGATTAGGCAAAACAAGATGTTTTGCTTTGCAGACCAGCTCAACATTGCAGCACTTGTAATTCAGGCCAGGAGAACTAGGAGGAGACAGCTGATTTGGCTACCTCCACCCAAAACATGCTCTGCACAGCTGCTCAGCAAGTTGCCTGGCATGTGGTACCATCATCTGTATCCAGGATGTCATTCACTGGACAAAAAGTGGGAGGTCAAAGTTCTGTTTTGACCAGGGCCTAGTCTACCAGCACAGCCATGCTGGGCCTGTGCTGTGAGAGAACACAAATACCTTCCTCAGGAGAGATCAAACGCTGCTAGCAATCAGAATCAAGGCAATGAAAGGTCTTGTGCTCCTCTCTTGCCTAGACAAACCCAGTCCTCAGTACTTTTATACGGCTGAACAAACTAGTGCAGAGCTCTTCATCTACCATTGTCCTCCTCTTCACCTTTAAAAGGCCACACTGTGTACTTTGAACAATTCCTAGATTGACAAACTGCTCCTAGAACTTGTCAAGGAAACTCAATGTTTACCAAATTTTTGTTGAGGAGTCTCCTAAAAGGCTGCATGGGCAACTTCAGTTTGAGACAAAAAAATGAGCTGGGTCACAACCTCAAAAAGAGCCTTGTGTATGATGTGCTCAGCAAAAACTTCTCACTCCTATCATTCTTTAGAGGTTTGCCAAAGGGTTTTATTCCATCTCCCACCCTGGATTTCCATGCCATGGTGCCAGCCTCAGCACACAGGCAAAGTTCAAATAAGTGCTATGGCTAGTAAGCGATGAGACAGACTATCAGAAACAGCCAAGGATTCATTCTAGTGGGCAATTGTATAGCAACCAGAGCAATATCAAGCAAAATGAGTCATATTATATTAATAAAATATTTTAGGCAGTTTCTCTTCACAATAGGACATTATCTGTGGCAGGAGTTTTCCAGAAAATTTGTAATTGACTAGATGAAGAGAGGAGAGAAATCGGTTTAAATAAAGCATTTCAGCAGGCAATTTGAGCCAAAAGGTCATACTCAGGGATGAGTATTTGCTACAAAACTAGGAGGAAGAATGTCTGAGATGTTGAGGAATATATTTAGTGCAGGTAGCTCACTGTGCAGATTGAGGTCGGGGTGGCAGAGACCGAGGCAAGCATCTGTGAGCTGCCAACCTTTTGTGAAACAAATGCACAGGGACGCCGCAGGAGCTGAGAACTCGGCAGGGAGATCCCAGATATCCCCGTGCAGACTGGCAGAGTATAAAAGCCATAAGGTCCCTTTTTTGGGGGGTCCCTCCTCCTCCTCCTCAGCACCAGCCTGAGGTGTTATGTGTTGCACAATGATTACATTATTTTAAGGAGCCAGAGGTCTGAGACTCTGCTGTGGGAAACCTGAAGTCGAGGCAGTAAGGAAAGTGGTCTGACCGTGTGGGGGGTGCAGGGAGCCAAGCAGGGCATCCATCACCTCCCTGGGGCCGCCTCCGCAGAGGGGCTTCGGTCCCAAGCAGGTGGTGCCAGTAAGGCTGACAGAGCAGCCCCTGGGCGCTCAGACAGCAAAGTTTCCTTAAGGCACTCAAGTCTGACACAAGAAAATGACCTCTAAGTGCAGATATTACAAATAAAAATCCAATACTCATCTAGGTTTACACTACAAGGAATTTGTTTGAAAATAATGTGAAGCTAAGAAGAATACAAAGCCCTACCCAACACAGCTGTACTGACAAAAGACCTTACTGGAAAAACAACATTTTTTCAGAGTAATAGCTTGTTTCCCCCGGGGGCAGGTGAGTGGGAGGCCACGGTGGCTTTGCTATATGTGTAAACTGCAAATCTTTGTCTTTATGTCTCTACTGCTAATATACAACATCTAGGTGACTACATTCCAGGAAAGCACTCCTTATGTAAACAAACACAGGCTAAAGTTCAACCTTTTCTTGCTAAATTCCCTAGACTTCTGTGTTTTAAAAGTCATCTTTCAGATAAAATTGGATAGGCTCTGTGTATTTCTGAAGTTGTCATCCGGGCAAAATCTTTTGGCATGGCCAGAACATTACCTTTTGAAGGCAGTACTTTAGAACAAGCATATTCAAATGCGAGTAGGATATGCTACTGGTTCAGATTTTTACACTTCAGAGTAGAAGTTAATAAATCAAAACTATAAGAAAGCAATTGACCATGTTCTCTGATAGTTAACAAGACTGATTCACATCTCTTGGAAAAGTTTGATAGTTGCCATATATCTGCCTCCAAAAATAGTGCTAGTGCTGGCATACCCCACTGCTGGCAATGCCTGTAACTGCTGCTTCAGCATTTTCCTCCTCTGGTAAGCATGCTAGCCTACCTGCATAAGCCTGCCATTTGGCCTTAAACAAATTACTCCCCAGATTCTTGGCCAGGTAGTTTGAGTGTGTTATTTAAAATGCAAAAAACTTTTTTTTTCTCTTCTACTGATTTATCAAAAATGTTCCACATAAAAGATTGGGCTTAATGGAAACACAATTTATTCTGGCTAAGTTCTTGTCTTGGCATCATGCAGAAGGCTGGGTAGCTATTGGTCTTATAGGCCCCCAGAGTGGTAACCAAGTTTATCTAGCAATTGTCCACAGTCTCCTGCCAAACATGAAGGCAGGCAAAAATGTCTTCACAGTCTTGAAACAAAACCAGAGTGGGGAGTGTTGAAGGAGGACTGCAATGAGGAAGCAATTAGTCAGAACTGCAAGGATTGTGCATTTCAGCCAGGCATGTGTTCTTTTATTTATCTGGGTTTATAAGTGAAAATTACAAGGGGAGCCAAATTTTAAAGAACAAATTGTACATCTTTAGTACTTAAGTTCCATAAATATGTAATACTGCATGTCCTAAAAACACTGCTCCTGGGCCAAGATAAAGTCAGTTAAGAACACTATAACAAAAAAGGAAAAAAAAACAAAAAGAAAGTAAAAATAGTGTATTTTCATACCATAAAAGATCTGTAGATCATCTTAAGCAAATAAATCATGTGGGCTTTCTTATATTAGATTCTGATTTCTTCCACTGTATTACTTAGGGAACACAAAAAAAAAAGGTACAGGATTTTAAGTATCCTTCATGATGAATATGCTAGTCTCAAATGAAAATATTTATACATGCGATTATTTATTTATGCATTTTTATAAAATGCAGCTGTGCAAAGTGCAGACCTCTGCTGCTCTGTGGCAATAGCCCTTATCTTCCACCTGCAGGCACAAAAGTTATATGTACCCTGCATATGTAAGAGGCATAGGTTCAAGACCAAATGCACAATTCATACAAACAGAAAGTACAGCCAGAGGCCACTTTATGAAGCACACTACATGTCCAGGTATGTCCAAAGCCTTGGCTGTTTGCTGGATGTCTTAACATGCACCTCAGAGCTGACAGGCTCCCCAAGGTGTGCCTGTGGGCAGTCAGTGCAGCAGTGGTGTGGATTAGGAAGAGAAGTCAATCCTAATGCTGCTCACAGTTTTTTCTGGCACCACTCACAAAGCATGACATCGATGAAGCTATAGAATCCAAGCTGTGTGTGATTGCAATTCCATTGAGCAAAGAAGACCAAGACCAAGGTGTGGAAAGTTTCACCTTTTCTTTCACTTTGGCTCTTTCCACCCAAAGCCCACTAGCTCAGGGCCGTGAACTACACAAAGAGTGGGGCTTGTAGACCAGCACAGAGATGAAGGGAAACTGCTGGGTTGTGCTTACAAGCGTGACCACAGGCAGAATACTCCAGACGTGCCAAATGGCATAAGAGATAGTGGATAATGAACCTTCATCTTTCTGACCAGCCCTAAAGGTCTTGCAAACATCCTGTCTTATACAGACTGTGCAAGATTTGTGTACAAGAGCTTTCTCTCTTTCTCCTAATTCATTCTATCACATGTTTTTCACAAAATGAGACACATGTTATAGTCTGATTTTCAGCCCTCTGGCTAGGTGCTTGGTGTTACATAGCAATAACAAAATAGCAGGTTTTACAATGTGTGTTTATTCTTGTATATATTTTCTTATATTTGCTTAATTAGGTTCTGAGTCTTTTCCTGTTATTACTTGCTTAAAGACAACAGAAGCCATCTAGCTTGGCTAGTGCCCTTTCTTACTTGAAGATTGGTGTTGATAAGAATTAGATTTTCATTGCCAATACCACACTAAGATCAACGACTCATGAATACCATTTATTCATTTAGTATAAACTGTGAGTAAATGTCACTGCTTAAACTAACAAAAAAAAAAGAACAGTGGAATACAATGGATGACAAGTCCCTCACTAATTTCTCTGTATTTGTTGTCTGAAAAATATAAAATGTTTGCCTTCCTTTACATGATTATTTACTTTGTTTATACGCATGACATTTAATTAATTCTCTGATTCACTAGAAATAGCCTTCTTTCCTTGTGTAACACAGGAGAGATGTTGGTCTTAGCTCACATTAGAAAATGAGTAATACCATTGCTGTTTCTCAGTAAGCTCCCAATCCCTGTGGGTGAAATTCATCTTCATGGGTGGGGAGGAGGAGGGGAAGAGTATCTACTCCAGACCTATGCCACATTTTATTCCATAGAGCAGGGAGTTAGCACAAAGCTGATATTTAACCCTTCCCACCAGAGACTGACAAGCAGTGAATCTGAAAATGAGTGTCAGTCCAGAACCTTGTCCCCACAAAGACACAGCAGTCTGCTCTCAGCTTTCATGTTACAGATCCAAGCCTATGACTCAGACACATGAAAGGATTTAGATCTCTGAAATAAATCACCAGCAGGACTTCAGTCAAAACATTCAAGCCTTGTGACCTCTGTCTAACCACAGTGCTGAGTAAATCTTGGAGATACCTCAGGTCTGAGGCAGGCAGTTTAATGGGAGCATCTTGTCCAGCTCAGCATTTGTGCAGATGTGACTCAGAAAAGCCTCTGCTGAGTCCACTACCAGTGAGGTCCATCAAGGCCCATGGATGCTCCCCACCTCAAGGACTTTAGCAGACATCCACAAATCTCCCCCAACACACCTCAACTGCTCATTCACAACTGGGGCCAGCCAAGAGAAAGCTGGTAACAGCATAGCTGATAACAGCATGTGTCTCTAACAGCAGCACACCCAGTAGGTGTCTACCAGCATATTTTGATGTCACTTGCCAAGATTAGGATACATAGCTCCTAAAATAAGTAGTTTACAACAGTCTTTTATGATACACTAAATATTTTCATTGGCTCCAGAAAGGATAAAAAATGTACTAGCACCATGAGGTCTGGACAGATGTTTTGTCTTTCCAAATTAAATTCTGAAAGAAACCACAGATCTGGATCTCCAAAAATGAGAACTTGGTTTTCTAATGTGTACACTGGTATTACAACTATCCACCAACTGAATTCTTACTCCCTCTCACTTTTTATGGAAAAATGTTGTTTTCCCTCAGTTCCACAAACAAATTACACATATAAATTAGTGAGCTGAAAAAAAGAGTTGAGGAATATCCACTGATAATCAATGACAATAATAACTTACAAACAAATATTTCAAAGACTCTGCCATAAAGAGGATCAGAAAATATCAGGTTGTGACATATTTACATCACAGAGCATTCAATACCACCATACCGACTGTACATTAAATTATCCACATTTCATGGCCATGATCAACAGTGAGATCAGCATTTCAAATATCACAAGAATCATCCCTGTAATTAGTCACTAAGGAATGACTACTACACATAGCAGAGTGTACTGAATAACTAATATTCTGTAGTGCTAATGAAAAACAAATCTATAACTTATCTTATTACTAATATAATAATTAATTCAGACACAGATCTTTCACTTATTCTAAAACTGGTACTTTAAATCAGAAACTAAAGGTCAGTTCTGTTCTCCATCACTTCAGCTACTCTGAGGAGCTGTACAATTATAATCAGGAAATGCACAATTATAACTCATGGGATAATTTAATCCAATTAATAAAAATATTTTTTGTATTCAATTAATTTGTATGCTACCAAAAAAAAATGAAAACATGAGGTCATTTACCTGCTATTAGTTGTTTCCAAGAACTCCAGTAGCTTTATGTACCAGCCTAGGACTCCTACTTTGTGACTCATTTCATATACTGTGAAACATGTATCTTTGCAAAACTGTTTTCTTTCTTGGTTTCAGAATATCACAAAAACATTCCTACATCACAATCACATGTTAATGGCTATATCATCTGCATTGTAAATCGTTTTTAAATTATTAGTACAATTTAGAATTATTTCCTCTTTAAGGAAATTGGCCCAGATTGTTTCAATATTTTGCCATTTCATGAGCATTGTGTATATTAAGGGGTAAAGATTTTCAAATTCGACTACATTTTTTGTGTATCAAGTTTAGATGCATTAAGAAGACTTCACTGTCTAAAATACTCTCTTTAAAATTAGCAAGAGTGGGGGACACAAGGTTTGAATCCACAACTCAGATTCACAAGTTACTTTTGGAAATCAAATTAGCTTCTTTTTATAACCATATGAACATAAAATCTTAAATTGTTGCTTAAAATTAATTGTTAAAAATTAATTGTTGCTCAAAATCAAATTGTCTCTCACCAGTTTCCCATGTGAGGACATGACAGGCTGTGCAACACAGAGGAGGATGAGGGAGACAGTGGTGGGATCTTCTCAGAGACCCTGCAGGCTCAGGAGTCTCGTCCCACCATGGCAGCAGAGGGGGGGTGGATTCTGTGCCATTTCGAGCAGTAAGGCAAGAGTCTGTTGAACGTGAGGGCTGGAAGCAGGTCACAGCCCACACAAGAAAGAGGGCTCCTGCTCCTCCTGAAGACCAGCAGTTAGCAAATTGATTTAGTACCTCACAAAACAGGTATGAGAGTCTGGAAGTGGATGGAGTGACCATAGATTCATAGAATGGTTTGAGTTGAAAGGGACCGTAAAGATCTTGCAGTTCCAACCCCCTCTGCCATCGATAGCAGCACAAGACCAGTTTGCTCAGGGCCCCTTTTCAACCTGGACTTGAGCACCTCTGGAGATGGGGCAGCCACAACTTCCCTGGGCAAACTGTGCTAGGGCCTCACCACCCTCACAGCAAAGAGCTTCCTCCTAATATCTGATCTAAACCTACTCTCTTTGAGTTTGAAGCTATTCCCCCTTGTCTGGTCACTAATTGTCCTCCCAAATACTCCCTCTCCATCCTTCTTGAAGGCTCTCCTCAGGTACTGGAAGGCCAAAGCATTCTCTTCTCCAGGCTGAACAATCCCAATTCCCCCAGTCTTTTCTCATAGGAGAGGTGCTCCCTCCCTCTGATCACCTTGGTGGTCTCCTTAGGACTCACCTACATTTTTAAAGAAATATGTCACTCTTTTATTACTCCATGTTCAATTATGAGATATGTCCAACAACTGAAAAAATGGACAGACTTTCAACACTTCTTGGCTTCCATAATTGAGGCCAGATTTTTGGAATAGACAGATATATCAAGCACAAAGTTCTTGGGTGTCCAGTCAGTAGGGTCACAGTGGAAACTGCTAAACAGTGAGCATTAACCAAAAAAAAGGCCCTAAACTGGTAATTGCAATGGGAATTTAAAGCATTCAGTATTGTATACTTTTCACTTCTTCAAAAGATTAAGCACACAATACTCCAAAGCCAATAATTTCTTTTGCTTTAGCAAGGCTCACAATCCCATGATTCACAGTCCTTCATGTTACAAATCAGGAATGGGGTGGAAATGAAGTAGTATTAAATTTCAAGGAGCAGGATGATGTCTGAATCACTTCCCCAAATCTTTAGTGTTTAGAAGATGTGGAGAAGAGTGTATTTCTCATCAATCCCATTATACATTTACTTGATGTCAATATTCCATTTATTCCACATTTATTATACTTAAACAAGTCCACAGATGCAGTTACACTGTAAGTTATTAGTTTGATTAAAAATTGTACTTAAAAATGTTATTTTAAAACTGGTTTTCCTCTACCACTTCCCAGTGGTCTCTGGGAACTGCTATATACAGTTCTGGCAAGCACTGACTTCACAGCTGCTATGAGTTAGTTATTTATTTATGCACCATCCTACTTGGCACAATAGGATGATTTTGTTAAAGGCACAGTGAATGGGCACAAATCAGAACTTTCGAGTTAATTCATGGCTATCTACTGTTAATGTTAGAGGCTGAGAGCCATTGCTCAGACATTGCTCACCCTCCAGAAGTGTGAAAGCCATAGAGGTTGCTCAGCCTTCCTCTCTCAAATCTAACTTGGCCCTCAAGCTGAAAGGACAATCTCTGGCATCAGGCTCTTGGACAACACATACCTGACTGGAAAAAAACTCACAGAAATTACCTGAGTGGGAGTTTTGGATTATGAAACATTTTCAGGGCCAGTGTCTTAACTGATTTCTCATCTGCCACTTCCAAGTGGGCAGCTGAAAAAGCACTATGGGTGAATCTTGCAGCATGAAAGCACTTCTCACTGGAAAGGTGCTGAAATTCAGTTTTCTTCAGGTTACCCAGTAGCTGCCAGATTTCGTGAGGCTTTCTGACACCAGTGACCTCCACCTGTGTTTGAAGCCAAAATGCCAAAGCAGTGAGGGCCTGGGCTGTGCTGGGGAGGAAGTGGTGTCCTTCAGTGGTCAGTGACAGGGTAGCTGTGTGGCTCCTGGCATGCCATGTCAGTGGAGCATCCCAAAGGTGCCTGACAGGGCACATTGTGACACCAGCCTGTGCTTTGCATCCATCAGCAGATTAGGACTCAGGGAGTGTATCAGAAAAATCTACCCACTGGATGACATACCTTTGCAGCCCATCCTGATGGCAAATCTAGACTGCTTCTGAGGGCTCTTGGGACAAGTGCCTGGAAGGGTGGGCAGGATATTTCCTGGTGGAAATGGCTTTTGCTGTGAAAGGCAGTATGAAATATCCATGTATGCATGCTGCAATCAATCTGGCATGTTGTCCAACACTGATCATCACTATAGTTACAGGGCCTGATCTATTTTGGGTCCAAAATGACAAAGAAATGTAGAATATCATCCATACGTAGGCTGGCCAGATACTACAGTCATGCAAGCATTAAAAATATGTGTGGTAAATCAAGTAACTAAGCAAAGGTAGGCAGACAGAAATGTGGATTTTGAGATGCAAAATATTATGCCTATATATGTTTTGGTGAAATGACACATCCTTCGGCACAGAATCTGTACAGTCATGTGTTTTTGTAGTACTGTATAAGTAATACACAGCAGGCAATTACCACTAACTAACTGAAAAAAAAAAGAAATATCACACAAAAATTATGGCACAAGTACTGTCTTACTCCTTTTCTTAGAAAAACTAAAACCCAGGAACTAGAATATCTCAGGTAAATTGTGAAATAACACCTCTGTTTGTTTTTGTTTGTTCCCAGTACACACCATACTACCGTGAACTGTTTGGAGTTCTTAACAAATGCATTCAGTCTTATCACAATAAATGGGAAGGTTCCTGTGAAAACTGTTTTGCTTGTGAAGTGGAAAATTATGTTTTTAATAATTTAAACATCATCTACCAATAGTGCATTGTCCCACTGAATAATTCAGAAGTATATTGGGTTGATGTTATGACATTTCAAATCTAATATTTGCATTTTTCAGTCACCCTTTCTAATCAAGTCTCCATAAATAATCTGATTAAGATAAATTAATCCCTGATTTGATGTCTTATGCTGATAAGTAAGTGCAGATAGTTTGCAAACTAGTTTAAAGTTGGGGCTACGTCTAAACAACCACTGCTTCAGTCAAATCTTTTGAATAATTTCCTCACATCACACTGCTACTGAAAGCTAAACCACTTTTGATATCAGAAAATGTGGTATCCACTTCGGGCTCTTCATTTTCAACTTGAGAGGGACTTGGCAAAGGATTAAAAGAGAGCATAACTGAATGTTGATACTTTTAGAGATTTTGAATAGCAGAACAGTGCTCTGCTACCAACCTGCCTACTCCACACACCAGAACTTCCAACACTAGGGACATGAAAACAGCCAAAAAGACAGTTCTGCATTCTCTTCCCTTGATTTCCCCCAGAGTATCAATCAGGCCAGAGTCCTGGCCCACACATAACCCATTCCTTACATCAAAATCAGACCAGTTTAGCCCTCATCCTTAAACATATTTACACACAGCCACATTCTGTCCTTGTTCATACAAGCATGGATGAGAGGCTTGCCAATAGCCCACTTTTTGCCTGGCAGCTGTCAGGCTCGCAGGGCCAGCCACAGACACAGCAGCCAGCTGTTCCTTTACTCTAAATTGTTCATGAACCTGATGCTCAGCACCTTACTGGCTGTATGCCCAGGCTTTCTTCTGGCAGAGAGTTCACCTCCAGTTTCCAGTGGTTACTATCTGCACTGTTTTCTTCTTCCCCAAGTGATTCAGTGCTTCTTGGGCATCACTTCTCCACTGTTCCACCATACTTCCACAACTTTGCGCTGTCCTTCTTCCTCCTAGAAGGTAGTGGCTTGCACTACCTCTTGCTGTCTTTATTGTATCTTCCTCCTCACCTCATGCCTGTTAGACTTCCTTTTTCTCTTTCTCACAGCACTATTCCCACCATCTTCCTGTTCTTCCTCTGTATTCCAAACAAGATTTTCTTGCCTCCTCCTGGCCATTTGTCTTACTCAATCTTTGGCACATTTTCCTGCCTTCCATCTCTGTTCTTCCATGGCTTGCTGCTTGATCCTTGCTTCTATATTCATGCTACTCCACCTTCTCCACATCTTCATACATTTCCAGAAGTCACCTACAATATCTGGCTGCCCCACTTGGCATAGAGCCCTGCAATTAACACAACCCCATTTCTGTGTTGCCCTCTCCTCTTCTGCTTCATGCTGCCCATTAACATGCCCAAGAAAAAATAACTGGAAAATCAGGTTTCTCTTTTCCTATTCAGCTCACTTCAAACTATCCCTTCATGCTCCTATACATCATATGTGAGTTATTTTCTCCTCAAATCTGGCTCCTTTAAGTCAAAAACCTCTTGCTGCACTTCTCAAACAGTGATTAAAACATTTCTGCTATGAAGACTTTCCCTGTTCCCTCCAATATTCTTTTTTCTTCCACTTGGATGTGTCTGATGTGAGTAGATTGAATTTGCTTGTAAAGTCCTGAGGGATGCTCCTGACATGCTCTAGGTTTATTTACTGTCTTGTACACTTAGGTTGCAGTACTGTTTGGGACTTTTGTGCACTTCTAAATGACAAATTAATACAAGTGATAAAATTCAGTTCCACTGCAATCTGCAAATATATTGCTGCTTTTTTCTAATGCTGATTAGCAATTAAAAGTGAATTTTAATTGTAGATAGTCCTCTTCTACTCTTTCTGTCATATAAATTCCTCTTCTAGTAGTGAGCCTGAGAAATGCCAAAACCAGGATGACAGAAAGAATGCAAAGAGAAAGGTGGGGAATTCTAAAGGAATAAATAAACAATTTTTTTAAAAAATTAATAAAAAAGAAACATCAACAAAAACAAACAAAAAACAAATTAAACAAATGAAACCAAACAAAACCAAAACCAAAAACCCCCCAAAAAATAAAACAAAACACGACCAAAAAAACCCAAACACAGAAAGGAAAGCATGCATTCAGCAGTTGATCTAAGAGCTAAGACTCAGGCTTGTTGCATTCACTGAAAATGAATCTTCCATTTTTCTGAAGCTCAAGGCAAAACCCTGGGCCCATTACAGTGACTTAGCCCAGGTGTTGACATGTTACCTGATTTCTGAGAATTTGTCCTCTCTGTCAAAATGAAAATATTTGACTCAGTGAGTCAAATGGTAGAAGCCTCATTTCTAGTTAAAGTACAAAAACACTTACAAATGTACCCTTATGGCAATATACTTCTATCCATCTCCTCAGGCCTTGACACAAATAAAAAAAAAAAAAGAAAACCACAAGGACTGTTTCTGCTAAGTGTTTTTCAGTTATAAAACCATATCTTATTTTTCCCTATTATGTGTTAGCTGAATTTGGGTAAAGAGTATCATGTCTCTGAAAACATGAAGGGAGCAACATTTTTGAAAAAAAATGTTCTAGAAAATTAATGCAGTACCTGGAAATTTTGTTTAATAAGGTTTCCTAAAAGCTGTGGGTCATAGCAAATGACAGTACATCTCCTCCTCGTCTAGTTTTTTCTGATTTGCCACCCACAATTGTACTGGACTAGAGCAGGAGATGCTGTTATGATGTATACTGCCTGTCCTTGAACCTTATTGCACATAGTAAATCTACAGCTGTGTCAGGTGACCTTGCTGGAGGATAATAATTTAAATAGTCAGAATAGCAGGGAACAAAATTTAATCTGGGGTGGAAATTAATGTCAGGGAAGGGCAGGAAGATTTCCTTCCATTACTAACCACTGCAGCCAGTATAAAACCATTGGTTTCTACCTTGCCATTTGTGGCTTTTCTGATGCCACCTAAATTGTCAGAGGTTATTGCTTCAACAAAGTCTCTAATCTGCACCTGCATTATTCATTTGTTCTTGTTGACTTACAGAATTTTCACATACACTTATAAATGTGTGCCTGCATTACAATTGTAATATCGATTGAAAGGCATTTTAAGAACCACTCAGCATGTACTCCACTAAGTTGGCAGCAGCAATCTCTACACAAAATGCCTCTTGCAACCTAATTTCAACAATCCCACTCTTAACAACAGCTTTCCTAGTGGGTAGCAAACATCTGTAGATGTATTTGAGCATCTCTACAACTGTAACCATGGCCTTGAATAAATCTGTCTTTCTTCTTCTTACAAAGGTAGCCAGCAGTGATTACTACTTATGGCAAATTGCTACACTTAAATTTTACTCTTTTTTATGATGTGCTGCTACAATCCTTGTTGCAGTCTGAGTGTGAAAACAGGAGTGTGACTGTGTTTGTGTCTGGCACAGAAGTATCAGGACAGCCCACTCCCTGGCTCCAGGACAATCTCACCTGCAGCTTTCTATAATGTGCAAAGATTTTTACTAGGCCATAATAAGAGAATTTATTTTGCATTTTTCTCTCTCATCATTGCAGTTGTAATTTTGGTCTGCATTTTTTGTGCAGTATGTACAGCACCATTTACAAAGAGAAAAGTTATTTACCATCAGGGAAGGAAATGTTTGCATGTTTTGGGCACATTGAAGTATGTGGTTAGGTGCAAGGGAGGTATGTATGCTTCAGTGCTGCTTGAGATGGAAGCAGGTAGAATTACAGAAAGTACAGAGCAAAAAGGCTGGCGTGACCTTTTGAGAACCATGTGTAATGTTACACTATCAGACAGAAATATAATGTGAACAGACAAATGGAAGAAGAATTTTAACATGTCCTGTTCCTTAGACAGTTGCCAAACAGGCTGAGTAAAATCTGCCCACAAAAAAGCATGAGATAATGCAGGCATAGGTTAGCCTGAATGACTGTATCACAATTAAATCATAATTATTTGAGAAGCATTACAGCACAAGCAATATACCAAGAGCTGCCTCAGTATAGCACAAGCTTGCTGCTAATACAGATCACATTCCAAATCCACTTCAGCCTCTGGCACACACCCAAGTGGAAGAGTATCTGCTATGAGCTCATCGTCCTGGGGGAAAGGGGATGGGCTGCAGGAAGCCAACTTCCCTGAACAGCCAGTGCTGCCCGGGTGAGCCTCCTTCTCACTCAGCCAGTGGCTCCCAGCAGCTTGAGGTCAGGTACCATCTCTACACAGAGATGACTTTACAAAGGGGTGTTAATGAAAGGGTTTGCAAACACTTTCTGCCTATAGCTTTCCTTCACTTGTCTCTTTTTCTTTATGGAATTAACCCTTCTGAGGCTACTCAGTACTTAAATCACCCTTCACCCTACTCTCCTGCAGAGATGGCCATGATTATGGATTGTTTATTACTCTCAGAATTTCTAGAAGTGCCTCTAGAAATAAAGGGCACTTAATTCTTAACTTCCTGTGGTTTTCCTCTTTCCACTCTTCTCAATGCCTTCTGAACCAAAAAAATATACACCCCTCTATATCTCAGCACATAAACTGCACTGAGAAAAATGAGATATCTACTTATTTATCCTAGCCATCTGCAAAGGAGTCTGTGTACAAGTTCAATTTTCAGGGAGTTGCAACTGTACAGTTGTCATTTGTACAGTTGTCTATTCTTTTCTTCCACTTTCAACTCATCTGTCACTGACTATATAGGTAAACATAACTAATTTCTTCTAGTTTACAGTGAAATCCACTTCATTTCAAAGTCTGGGGTTTTTTTTGTTTGTGATGTGCTGCAGAATATTGCACCATTGCTTACTGCAGTATTAATAATTCTTGTCCCCAGGCAGCATATCCTGAAAGATCTCTTCCACAACACATGGTTGCTGAGGCAATTGCACTTTATTTCAATGTGCAAAGCTTGGCATCTGGGTCCAGGAGCCCAATAACCAGAGGATTAGCTCCTGCTGAATCCCCTGGGAGTCGTGAATAAACCTTTTAAGAGTTGACACTATGGAATCACTGAGTTGATATCTTGTGCTTAACTGAAAAATACTTGTACGACCTAAAATTCAGACAAATTCTCGGACTACACCTGCAAGTTTACATTTCATTATTTTTATTAAAATTTTGGATTTAGACAAGTTCTTACTTTGTCTGGTTTTATGATATTAATTGTGCTTTCAGCCCCTGTCTGAACCTATGTGAATGACACCCTGTTTTATCAACTGGAAAAAATTCCTCCTCTCCTCTGTCATTTTTGGTGTTAGGTCCTTATGTGAGACACCTGCATGTGTCATCCTGCCTCTCCCACTCACACACTGATCTGTGGTAAAAGGAGCAGCTAATAACAAACACCATGGCCTCACATTTCTTGGCTAGGGTATACAAGTTAGTTTCATCACTAGATACCAGAAAGATGTACCTATAATCATCAAATGGATACTGTTGTCTCTGGATCCTTGGGATTACTCATGCTCTATATCTCACAGGACTTGAGCTAGAGGGGGGGCAGCCAACCCTGGAGCCATTCTAGTCCTTTGCCCAAGGTGGATCAGCAGTACCACTGATGTTAAATTATACTGAGCTTCAACAGCTGCTGTGCAGCTTTCCAAGCAGCTGGGAGCTGCTGTAATGCTGCAGTCTTTTCCATTCCATCCAGAAGCAGTCAAGAGAGAAGACCCCGCCATGCAGCAAACTGAGTACTCAGGGACAGAACTGGTACCTGAAATTTAGTTTGTACTGGACTACCTGCAAAATATTTCTGGTCTATTAGCCTATATAATTTCCTGAGCTTTGCCACCATTACTCACAAGTGACCTCCCTGACCATCTAGAAAGAGTTCTGGGTCACATGTAATTCTGCCCTGTTATTATATTTTATGCATCATTACTTTCTCTTGGTTTTGTAATGCTGGTTGGGGATTTTTTACCACCATGAATCTCCATGAGAAGCAGCAAAAAGAAAGACAATACCAAACTGTGTTAGGGCAGGTCCTGTCAACATCATAATCCATCCCTGAGAAGTGCAGCACCCGCCTGCAGTACAGCACAGAAATACTTTTCTTTCATTATAGCTGGTTGTGTTTGCTCAATTAAATTAAAGCACACAATAGTTCTGTCTAAATCAGAGCTTTCAGCTTTGTTTGCACAGGCAAAAGGAAACCTCAACCCTTTCAACACATTCAAGAACTACCCATTCAAGCAGAATGTCCCAAAAGCAAACATTCTCAAAAGGGAAACCAGAATTTAAAACCTGTTAAAACCTTCCAGTTTCAATGCAATCTGTTTTGTGGTCCCATTGTTTCAGCAGAAATTGCTCCAATATGCAGTCTAGACTGTAGCCTTGAGAGACTTATCTTTTATTCATGGAAGAAACTGAGAGAGCAGAAAAGAGAGATGATCTCGCTGTTGCAGATTTCATTGTACACCTACTCACTCCTTGCTGCTGTTTCGCTGACATCAGTGTGTTTTGTCCTTTTGCATCTATTATCCATCACCATATGTCCTCTGTTCACAAACATGATCCTCAGGGAATCAAATAGCAAAGCACTCTAAATATCAGATATTCAGATTTGCAAATGATCTGTCCCTTGCACGATACACACACTCACTATGTGCATGGCCCCACTACTGGACAGAAGCAGGTTTTCACTCAAGCTTTAGACCTATTTTCCACAGACTGTGGGGACACACTGCTTTAGGTCAGTCTACTTTTGTTTAATTTGAGCATTATGATGGCAGTCCTGCACAATGCTGATGCAGGCAGCACTCAGACTGCACAATTCTACAAGTCTTCCACAGCCCTCTCCTTATTGCGAGGGTGAGAAGGGGAGCATCTCTTATGCCCTACAAGCCACAGGAGGAAACTGAGGCCAAGCCATGTCCTGAAATCCTTCTGTCCTCTCCCTCACTCCTTCACTGGCCAAGGACCAACTCCTCTGCAGAGGAAAGCTGAGGAGCAGCAAGAACAGGACTTTGAGTTGAGCAGGGGGAACACACCTTGGCAATGCACCAGCAGCCTGCAGTTGTCTGCATGCCACGTCCCCCTGTCTATTGCAAGACACCCTTGCACAGAACAGGAGGAATGGAAGAAAAGCATAGAGATGCATTCTTCTGTGACTGTGGGCACACTTTCTACCTTATCAGGGTAGGAAGCTTGGAGCTGTTTCAAGTTTGCCTTGCTTTAACTGGATGCATCATGCACCCAGAATCTTCTCATTGGTCTGGTTCCTAGGCTTAAAAAATCCCAGCTCTGCTGGGTAGCCATGACTTCTAGCAGAGAAGTGATATTTTTGAAACAGAAGGCAAGGAGATTCCAAGGGAAAAACAGGATGCCTGATTGTGCACCTCAGGGAGAGACTGAGTAATGCCCGGTGGCAGTGACCTCCGCTCACTGCTGAGAAAGACAATTGTGGACAAGGGAGGAAGGTAGGGAAATGACTGGAAACACCAAAGGCAGTGGAATACAAATAATTTTGTATTCTTCCACTGTGTGCCACACTAGAAATTATTTTCCAGTTGCTACATTCGCAGGCATTAGACAATCAGAAAATTCAACCTTCTCTCCCTTTTAACATCTTACAATTTTGGCAGCTCACAGCAGTTCATTTGGCAGGCGCGTGCACCAAATGTGCCTTTCAGTCTTGTAACAGATGGAGTACATTACACACAGAACTGCATGCCTCACATACAATATCTAACACTTAAACTAGGAAAGGACATCCAACAGATCCCACTGACCACAAAATTATTTCCATATTGCTGAAGGGAAGAATTTTATAAATGAGTTAGAAGCAAATATTCTCTCTCCTCATGGTAAATAAACGTGTTATGCCTGACTCCGCAGCCCTTGTTTTCAAAGATGCAAACAAGTTATTCTTGTATTCACATTTTACTTTGGATATGTCCCACCTGAAATCTAAACCTAAATAATTAAATATCCTCTGATCTGTTTACATTTGTGGTATAATTCTTTCAGAAAGAATGAGTACCAGATAATTTTGCTAGCTGTTTGGTTTTAGTGGCTTCTTTGTTATATGTTTATAAATCCCAGAATAAAACATTAGTCACACAGAATTTGATTAATCTACAGCTTAAAATGTTTTACTCAATTCATAGATCAAATCTAAAAGCACTGTAATTTCAAGTACAACTTACAGAAGATTTTCAGAAATTCTCAGAAATTTGTTTCCTAAATCCCCACAGCAGATAGGTTGATGGAACTAAAGAAGGTACCTTTTAAAACATGGCAGGTACCAGGTGCATGGAAAGAACAGCCAGAGGGCAGAATAGAAAAAATAACAGAAGGACAAAATATTAAAATATAAACACTGATGGGTTTACTATTTATATATTCAGAAACTGAAGGAGGGATTTGCACAGTTGTGAATCACACAGCAAGCCAGAAACTACCAGTGAATGTTTAATATATATTAAATACATGTGCTAAATTATACAGAATATTATATACATATATTAAGCACTCATGGGCACTTTCTAACTTGCAGTGTGACTTGAGGTGAGATAGTCACTTCTTCGATTTCAGAATTGTTCAGATGGGGATAAAAATATTTGTTGATATCAGTGGTCTAGCCTGAGGATGTCCTGGCATTTGAACAGCAGCCATTCATGTGTATAGTGTTACAGTTTTTATCACTGAATTATAGATAGTGCTGTCAGTACTTCAGCAACTCAAATACCAAGGTAAGCCATAGACAGAAAATCCTATCCTTTTCACTGCAGAACTGTACTTAAGAAAGAGACTGTGGGCCCATTTTCTCTTGTGATCAACTTTGTCTCATCTAGAGCAGGGTCAACTGTAGAGACAAATTAAGTGTACAATGGATGCTGCAGCGTTAGCTGCTGCTCAGTGTGACTTACCAGAAATCATGTGAGACTTTGTCCCGTCCCCTCGTAAATGGGGGAGAGAGTTTAAAGAGTTTAATTTCTGCAATTTTTTACACATCTATGTATGACTAGCTGGTATTTCTTATGTTTCTTGGTATACGTGTTTTACATGGTATTCTGTGTATACATAATACCAGTGTTTCTTGATATTTCTAGCTGGTGTTTCTTGGTATACATCCTGACACAAAATAAGTACAAAGCAAAACATAACACTTCATTTGTGGACATAGCAACGCATTGTTTGGTCTGTCTGAAACCAGCTATCTGGAGGACAAGTGCATATCCAATTAGACAGTAACTATACATATGTGAACAGAATTGTGGTACAGAAAGGTTCAACAAAATAATTTACTGTATATGTTCTCATTCTATGGAAGATAATAATAGATCTTCAAGGAAACCTCCAGAGCCAAATACTTTTCTTCAAAACATTCATTTCCTGCTGTCACAGAAACAATCTTAAACTGAGCAAAGCTGAGGAACAAAGTTAATGTTAACTGAATTCTTACATTCCAAAAACTCATCCAAATCATGAAGACAAGATAACAGAGAGAGGTAATGAACAACTCTTAATTCATGGAAAGAGAGTAAGAATTTACAAAAATGAATAGTCCTGTATTCAGCCAAGCCTTATCTCTTTGCTCCAAGTACAGATGGATTTTATTATGCCAGAGACAAGAGCCAATAAAGCAAGTTCACAAATTTCTGTATGACACAAAACAGTGCTGTTTACAACAGCAGTATGTAGATGTATTACTTCAGTATAAATGTATAACAAACAATTTCAGGCATAAAAATTCAATCTTTCTTGAGAATTCAGTTGCACCTATAAAACAAGTCAAAACAGAGCAGGCAGATAAGAAGAATAAAAGGCACATCAGACTGGCTGTGACCAGTCCAAGGCTTCTCCTCTCACACAGGCACAAGTGAATCTTCTTGGTTCTGCTGTGCTATTGAATCTAGACAAAGGAAGTATTGTACTCCACAGACCCAGACTGCTCTCCAGGACAGGGCTCTTGACTGTAGAGTGGCATTGGTGAAGTGCTGAGGACTGGGGCCCCATGGGGCTTTTATACCGTTAATAATGATTATATGGACAAAGGCACTGATGACAACACACTCAGCAGAGACAGAGCTGTGCTACCAGCAAAAATGCTGCACTAGATAAATTATCAAGCCCGGGCTGCCTGAGTTCTTTGCTTCAACAGGGGCATTGCATTCATACATTAGATTTATCTGACCTTCATTCACTACTCATGCACAAGACATCAGTCAGTTTAAGCAATACCCCACCGTGCTCTGAGATGAGCTAAGCATATTGATTTCCTTAGATCTAACTCCAGAAATAAAAAGATAAATATGTGCAATATATAGAAAGAGAGGTGTAGGAGTCGTGTGCACAGCTCAAGACTTGCTCTGCCTAAAACCATGACTTGGCAAGCCGTAAGGCAGGTCATCTCAAGAACCCATGGGACACAGTGTTGTGCACATGCTGTGCTAAACACTCTGACTCACAGACATTGCCAATGTTAGATGACAAATGTCACAGTTTAAAAACTGATGACTCTGCTGTCACCAAGCAATAGTGGCAAAAAAAACCAGCATGTCCCCCTTCAGCAACAGCAGTTCACATCCAGAACTTTGATTTCTTCAGGTAAGAATTTGGGGTGCTAACAGCTGGGGTAGAGGACCATCTCTTACAAGATTTCTGATGGAAACTGCTGCATCTAGACCAGCTAAAACCAAAAGGGAACTTGAGTAAGAGCCATATTGCTACTGTTGGGCCTATCTTAGAATACTGCAGGGACTGGTTTGCAGGCAAATATCTAAACATCCCCTTAAATTATCTCAAGGAAATGCACACATAATAAAGGACATCTTTCCAACATCTATGCTCCTGACTTTTGTTTCTTGTACACTGAACACAAACCTACAGTGTGCATTTACTGTGGGATTATTACTGGCATGTAGCCCAAAATATGACGCTTGAAAGAGCAAGCATCTTAAAAAAAGCCCCACCATTCCAAAACCAAAATCAAAACAACAAAAACAGCAAAATCAAACACAACATCAATAAAACAGCATTGGTTTTAGCCAATTTTTACTCATAGTCACCAGCACAGTGTAAAAATAGTAATTAGATAGCTATACAGCAGGCATGAGCACAGTACAAATATTCTGGTTTATGTATTCTGAGGGTCTCAACCATCACTCAGAAGATTATTAAGACAATAAAAATATCTCAGCATTTAGGTTTGTATTAATCCTGAAGGCCTCTGCTAAAACTTTGTACAGAGGTGAAGCAACTACAACTAAAACATTGTCCAGGGGTGAAGCAACAACCTGCTTTCTTTACTACCTGTATTGCGTTCTTTTTTGCTCTCCCTTCCATTTGATATAAAGCACATTTTTAATACAGGATACATCTGCCACATTCTCCAAGAACATTTCCGATGATATAAAAGGTTTCCACATGGGTGAGGGTAATGAAAAAATCATTTATTTCCAGTTTTGGTGAAATTCACAAAAATTTGTGTAGTGGCTATGCAGGTTTGTAAAAACAAATCATTTGAATTCCCCAGGCCCTTAACAGGTTATGTCTTGGCAGGCTTCCATTTCATCTTTCCAGATATTTGACAGAATTTGAATGACTTTCTGACAGATAAACTCAGTGTTGTTGTGAGCTATTATTCCACTGCAACCCTGCTTCATCCTCCTCTATCTGCTCCATCTGGTGTGGGTAGGGATTTTTACACTAAGTGCAGCTGCTTCAATGGGTGATCACTGCAGCTTACAAACTGGAACAGGAGTTGAATGTGGACTGAATTTTATATTGCTGCTGTGATGGGCTGGAAACAGCAGTGGCTAAAGTGCCCTTATTGGTCATCATCCAGATGTTTGCCATAAAGTTAGTGATCTCTGGGAGGGGAAAGCTGGGAAAAAGGGGGTGACAATATGACTTCAACACTGGGACTCACACTTGCTGTTCCAGCCCCCCTAGAAAAAACTCACCTATTCAATTGAATTCCACTCCCACTTAGCAATAACGCCTTCTCACATTTTTATGCTTCTTTATCTTGTTAAAAATACCTTAGCTAGTTTCCCAGTTGGTTAAGATAATCATATTGCTTCAATAGCCAAGGCAGCTCCTTCCCATCTAATTCTGGTCATGGCACAAGGGCACAGATTTTGAGTTTAGATCACTCTGTTGTTATCCACACCTTACTCGCCTTATTGTACTGCAGTGTGATCTTAATGAGGTTTCCTCTTCCAGACTTGAAAAGGTGACAATGGATTTGATTTTCAATCATACCACTTCCTGAGAGTGTGTGGTTACTGACACTCTTCGACCTTAATAAGTTGTCTGTTGGATTCTAGGTGACATTTAACAGCAAAAGCTCTGATCTGAGTACTTTGAGAGCTGTCCATTTGGAAAAATTACTCTTTCCTCATAGGATAGTGTTAATGCATCTGCCAAAGGTGCTGGTCCACCTGGAACTCTGAAAAATAAAAGGGAGTGATGGAAGGCATTATTTTCTATGGCCTAGCTCCAGGACATCTTCATCTTTCAAAAACACCTGCCTGGGATCTTTTAGACTAGTGCAATGGGTATTGTTGGACACTGAATTAAATCTCATTGAACCTGGTTCAGACATCTCCATCTCCCCTCACCAAACAGCCAAAGGAATTCTGTTGCTATAGGCAAAAGGGATTTTATATGTTTTTATTTGACGTTTGAATGGATGCTGGGCACTTAAGTTAGGAAAAAAGTGAGATGCTGATAGAGCAGGACAAAAAAATCAGATTTGCTTGGGCATAGAAAGAGGTACAAAACCAGAGTTGGCCCTAAACAAAAAGACTATGAGGAGGATATTATTTGATTACTCCTCTGCTCAAAAAAAAAAAAAAAAATCAAAATTTTCTGTGTTATTGCAAACAAACACACCAGAATAAACTAACTCAGCTCACTGCTTGGTCTCTTTTCCTCACTGGAATATCCTTAGAAGCCCCAAATGTTTTCTAGTCACTTGGACCAAGAGGAAGGCAATTATCTGTGCTAGGTCTTTCGGGAAGAAAGAGAATTTGTGTGGGTAGATCTATTCCCTGCTGTTCTACATTTGTTCATGTTTCTGATGGGTGTATTATGATTAATTAAGCTTTACATAATTTGTTATTTAAATAGTTGCTAAATTATTTAATTCCCAAGTAATTGTAGGGTCTAGATCTGGAAATGGATGGAAAAAAGAAACAGCATAGTTGCCCATGGAACAATATTAGTCAGGTGTTTTATTTTTCTCCCATTTTCTTTCTCTTTTTTCCCCACCTCTCAGGAGATGAGTGGCATTCCATAACTTGACCCCAATCATACCTTTTCTTGAATTATCTGAATTTTCCATCTCTGTTCCTATAACCAACCCCTAATTATTACTTGGAAACAGCTGGAAGCTTTTTAAACAAAAAAAAAGGCAGGGAGGAAATGAACAAGACAGCATGTTTTATAGTCCACCCAAAAGACCAAAACCTTTCTCTCTTCAACACACCTCCACATGAAACTGTCTTGTAACTAAATTCAGGATTGAAATTCAAAGGGAAAATAAATCAAATATAATTAAAAGAACTTCACAGAAAGAACTTGAAAGTTATTTCAGCTTTCTGCATTGTCCAT
>VXBC01001329.1:39763-52550 GCA_013399945.1 Ploceus nigricollis | reverse complement strand
CAATTGTCACTATCAAAATGATACTTTGATTCATCTCCATCGATCTTATCTCCACACATGGTGGGTTGGCCACCTGTTTAGTGTCAAAAAAAGAACTTCTTCCTTTTTTACAGGAGGGGAGAGCCAAGGATATAATTACTATAGATGGTGCATGGAACACAATTGTCTTACACTTTCCAGCTTTTATTTTTCATGATAAACTTTCTTCTCTGTATCTTACTCTTCTGGGTAATTTCATGGTTTCTGCACTTGAAGGGGGAAATGAAACTAGAATTCCATCACAGGTGTTGTTGACTAATAAAGAATGAAGTCTATTTTTAGAGCTAGCTAACTAATAAGTTTAATTGTTTATCACTAATGTTCCCAGACTCAGATGTTGTGATAATTGCAATGGATGGTCTGAAATGCAATAAACAAATGACAAGACATAAAATGTTACACTGATGTACTTAAAGTTTTACATCAATATATTCTATCTACATATAGGGGAAAAAAAAAAAAAGAAAACTTAAAATCTCAAAAATTAAGCTTTTCTTCAAAGACATCCATTATTGATGGAATAAGGTTTTATGCAAAGTGCCACTTAAAACACTTGATCTTTAGCACTAACACAAGAAAAATACTTTAATAACACAAAACCCATAGAAAGTGATTAGCACTTGGAATTTTGCTATGTCAGTCTTCTCATCTTGTTCACATTTATGCTTTATTTAAGTGGAATCACTCAAGTTGGCCCTGTATGTTGTCTGGTCCAAGCTCTTACCCAAAACAGGTCTCCAAAGAGCCTCCAAGTTGGAGTAGGTTGCTCAATGTCTGTCCTAAATGAGAAACCTCCAGTGATCAACATTAAATATTTTCATAGGGCACCTGTGCCTAATCACTCCCACAATTAACGGGTTTTTTGCCTTACACCTACTTAGAATCTCTTTTTCTGCAAGTTGGAACCGTTGCCTTTTGTCCTTCAAGCTCATACCCCTAGGAGCAGTGGGGTTTCATCTTGTAAACAGCCCTCATTCTGCCGCTGAAGAATTAAGTCTTTTGAAAATAGAGCCAATAAAACCCATTGCCCTCAGTCAGAATGTTAAGTGCTCAAAGCACCTTCTGCTGACCTCACCCGAGTTTTGGCAAGAACTTTCCTGTACTGGGGTCCCAAAAAGGGACACAGTACTCCAGATGTGGCCTCATAAGTGTATAAAGTGAATAACCAGTGGTAAATGAATTCTGGCTAATGAAGCCCATCTTCCAGACACAATGTCCATCTTACTCATCATGCTGCTAAGACTTAATATTTGTCTCTACAGGCACACGGGTTCCAGACAGGCCAAAACCTTGGTTTTGTGTACAGCCTAGTTGAAATAAAATCTATCCTATCACTCCTTTAAAAAGATTATTAAACAAATGTTAAATACAATACCCTCCACAGAGGTCATCGGATGAGCAGAATAAATGTAGATGTCCAAATCTAATATCACAAACACTTAAGCCATGAAACATGGAAGTCTTGTTATTTCAAAAGGCTGTTTTAACCTCAAGCCTCCAACCCCTCACAGCATGCCTAAAAGAATGGTTATTTCCAAACTAGCCTTGAGTTAGAAACTAGATCAAGCATTGGACTTTTCACTAGTTTAATGATGATGTTTTGCTACTGGTAGACTGAAATGCTACTTCTCTCTGAACAAACACTAGTAAATTGGACACTGATTTTTGCTAGCAGTTTGAAAGGTGTACTACACCATGGACCATTTCTTTTGGTCTGCCCAGGTAACTGCACATATGGCTCACCATGGTAATTTCTTTTTAATATAAGACCTGGTGTCCTATTGAGTACTTCTATCTACACAAAATTTATTTCAAGATACTTCATAAAGTTGTTCTCTTCTTGCACAAATAAGTTCTATAAAGAACAATGGAGAACTAGTTCTTCCTTTCTTCCCTGCAAGTGCACTGGATTCTTCTTACTAAACAGAGTTTTTATGTAGTCTATTTTAACATGTTGTTGATAGCCTTCTAAACAAGTAAAGCAAAGCCTCTGGAGAAGATAATTTTCTCTCACTTTACAGTACCTTTTCTTAAGCATAAACTACTTGTCTTCTAAGCAAAGTCTCTCAAACATCAGGTTCTGAAAAAGAAAAATTATTTTGTTTGTGCTATGAATGTTTTCAGGATCTGAAATGCTGTCTGAATGAGATCTTTTTCAGAAAATGTTTTTCCAAAGTCTGTCTAAGCACAAACAGTGATTTTGACAAAGCTTACAATAAGGTAGGGATTGAACTAGTAGTTTCACAGATCACCTGCCAAAAGATTAGAAAGAATCAATAAGAAATTACTTGTATGATTCTGAAGTCAAGCCACATCTTGCTGTGGTAAGAAAACACAACCATAAAATGAAGGATAGACAAGATTTTTACAAAAGAAGGCAAGTTTTATTCATGTTTATACCAACTGAAACAACACAATTTTTTGTCTCAATCGTGGGGCAGTAATAAAGTGAACAAACAGCAGTTCATCTACGCAGATTAAGCCTGTATCACTGAAAGGCACATCAGGGAGAGAAAAGACAGCCCCTGTCATTAACTTTTGCTTATCAGCCAGCATCTCCACTTCCATCTCTTGAAGTTCAACTCTTCAAGCCTGTTACTGTTAGCCCTGCAACGACATGTCCAGAAATGCTGGTCAGCATTTATGTCAAGAATTATTAGAGACATACTTCATCAAGAAAAAAACCCAAACCAAAACAGCAACAACAAAATCCCAAGGCTTTTGCTAGTGGTACATTGGTAAATTTGCATATAAAGTTGCAGCTCTGTCAGGAAAATCTTTTGACTCAGCTAAACTCATTAACATTATACTGGCAAAATCTTTCTATTGGTCCTATTTCCAGAATACCTTATACAGGAATGGGAGCTACTAAAATCAACCCATCTCTCAGGAGTTTGAAACTGCAGGCAGTCAGGCTACTGGTGGCCAGAGCCACCCAGCTACTTGTCAGCCACATTTCTTCAGGGCTAACTTACACCACACCTAACACCAGTGATTTGGTACAATCGATGTCAACATCAAGCAACAGCCCTAGTGGAAAAACATTTCAAAAATGCATGTAAATTGGAACAGCAGACACAGGGGAAGAAAAAGCAGCATGAATATGGGGGTAAATGAGCATAAAGTCACATAAAAAGTCAGACACAGAAGCAACTGCAGAGCTCTGTGGAGTAGAAACAGGCATTTTTCCACTCTTACATGTAACTTGCTCATGTAACTTGCCCTTGAGAACTGTTCAGTTTGAAGAAATTCACTTGGAGAAGTGAATCTGCAGCCTAGATTAAAACTGTGAATTCATGATTTTAATGGAAGTCATGGAGAAATTTATTTTCCATGACTTTTGGTCCAGTATATTTAATACTTACTAACTGTTAGGAAAAAAAAAAGTTAACATTTTAAAATATAATATTAAGCACATTGCTATGGTCATCATGAAAACAGACTACAAAACCAAGCAGCCTGAATTATTCACATTTCATCAATTTATAAAAAATACCTGGCTGTATTTCAGCTTCAGTCTCAATAAAAACAGCCACTTGTACACTAACTTGTTCATATACCAGAACAATTTTTACACCAACGTGAAAAAAAGTATCAAAAAAATATACTGTAAAAATTGCTTACCATTTTTAAATTGACTTGAAAAAAACCAAATCCTAACTTAATGACTATTCCCAAATGTACAATATTCTACTCATGACAGAAAAGTACTTCACTGCATAGATCCTGTTTGAAGCACAAAGATCATATATTGTCAGAAAATGCTTCCTAATTAATCAATCAGCCTGGGAAAAATTTCCCCAAGAAAGCCTACTACAGTATGACCAAGTGACAAATTCAGTACCTTTTGCCTTCATATATTCAACAACTATTATAATAAATGTGTGCAGAGATAGGAATATCTCCCTGAAGATGGTCTGTTAAATGAACACCCAAAAAACAGAAGTATTCAGATCAAAAACATGTATTTAAGAAAAAATGGGTATTTTTTAAGGGAAACATACCTGATGCATAGGGAAAAGCAACACAACCTATCAAGTGACTACTTTTCTCAACCAAAACTAATAATCCTTTTCAATGTCATATATTAAATATGTGCAAAGTACTCAGAAATTACATTAACAGAAATTGCTTAGCAACTTATTTCACATAACAGAAAAATACAAGGAAACCGTAAGTAATTCACACTTAATTAACAGCAAGAGAACATATTCATTGAATAAAGGATTTGAATAAAATTATTGTCTTGCATCTCACAGTTCAAGTTTCCATGACAACTTTTCTTTACTCATGAATAGCAGGTTTGAAGTAGTACCAAAGTATGATTCAAATGTACTCTACATTTTATTTGAGCTTATCAAGCAAGATCCCTAGTAAAGAAAAAATACATGCTTATTACATTCATTTTACAAAATACCTGAGTGTGCACTACAAAAGAATCCACAATGTTGATGTGATGGTAACTATTTCAATTTAAACTCCTGACTGCTAGCAATAGTGGCACATACTGAAATCCTATGCTTACAAAACATTTAATTACCATAAACGAGGCTAGTCAAATTTATTTCAAATATTAACAAGTTTTGCTTGCAGCTGAAGTGTCTCTACATTTACTAGGTTTCATCATGAAAACTGCACAGGAACTCAAACTTCTGTTAACTTCAAAGCATCAGTATCTGAATAACCAGCAGTAGAAAGAGCAAGTTTCTCATGTGAGTGGAGTGTTAAATGGAAGGAAAAAAAATTATGGTGAAGAACCTTCCAGTGACTGTGATGTCATCAAACTAGCTTAAATAAAATTATCATTTGGTGGTACCTTTGTATTCAAAAATTCAATACATCCCCAACTTTCGAGGATGACAAAATTGAAAAAATGAAGCAAAGAGGATTACCACATAAATACATTAGCTGGATTTCTTTTTCAAGATAAATTCTTCTTAAACAAGCTCCATTCTCTGGGTTCATCAATTTGAAAACCTCCATAGAATTAAGAGGGCAGTTTTAAAAGACAGAATTTGCAATTATCACAGAAAAAAATTATCAGCTTTTCCCAAAGGATACATATTTTTTCTACTACCTCAAGGAGCTCTGGAGACAGGTGCAGAGACACATGAGCTTGCTCAGCACAGCTTATTAACTCAGGCTCAGAGTCATGGTAATGAAGCTATATGATCTGCAGGCCAAAGCTGGCCCAGTTCCAGGAAACTTCAAGTGTAGTCAGAGGAAATGCATTCACTTTTTGTGTCTGTCCATAAAAATGGCACTCACAGCCAGTATTTCAGCTTCAGGTGTTCATTCTGCTTGTCACAAATTTTGAAGCTCAGCATGTGATTTAGAGCTGCCCAAATTTAAGCATCAGCTACATCAAATCCCAGGAACAGAGCTCTTCATCTGAGTTTACTGAGTTCACATTTGAAGACTGGCCATGGTCACTGGTTTTCAATCTGAGGTTTCACCATTATTTCTAATTGTGAAAACCAGGCCTAGTCTCAACAGGCTAAGGCTGAGAATAAAAGGCACATCTACCAGAGTGCTTTTTAGAGGATCTGCAAGGTGAAGAACACTGGCAGCTCTTCCCAGAAAAGTGCATCACTTCACATCTCCCACCAATTGCACTGAGACTTCTCATCCCACTAAGTTACTGAAAATACAGCTCATGTGCAAATATTTCTGCCCTCTATTTGTCAGTAACATTTTCCTCTATGACAAAAGTCTTGTGCACAGCCCAATTCCTTTGCTTTCTGTACCTGCATAGGCAAGGTATGTGTTTTCTGTCACCTTGTGCTAATAATATTTACTCACATAAGATTGTCACCAGGAACTATTTCAATCTGTTGCAAAGAAATGCTCATTTGAAGTGTTTCAGAGTGTTTGCCTGAGAAATACATTTGACCATTGCCTGTCACCTACTTGCGAAAGAATACATTTTTAAGTACACTTAACAAGTTTCTGTTCTCTTTTGTCCTTCTCCCAGAGATATTAAGATGCTAGAATCTAAGATAAAATCTGTGTTTGTCACATCACATTTGTACCACAGAAGTACTGTGCTTGATAGTCTATACACAGGATTCCTAAAGTGATGTTTAGAATGGCTGATTCACTCACATGAGTCAAAGTCACAAGAGTGAGATGAAATCCCAATTCAGAACCGTGTTGACTGATGTCAACAAAATAAAACAGTATGAAGAAAACACAAAGAACTGTTGAGTCCTGAATAGCCAGTTCTAGTATTTTAAAGGCAAGCTCAGTTGTCAGTTTTCTTCTATCACGTACACAGTTGTATCAACAGTAATTTCTGGGAAAGAAAGATAAAAGTATTAGGAATACTACTAAATATTACTAAAAAACACCAGCTGAGGTCTTATGTAATTCCTCATGTCATCTTACTTTTATATACTACACACACCATAAGTATAAAAATAGGATTTGTGAACACTAAAATATGACAATGCTGTATAGCATCTGCAATTCTTTTCTCTTTATAGAGTATATTTTTAGGTATCTTGTATTCTAATTACTGTATTAGAGAAATTTTAAAGCCTTCAGTAAATTAAACAAGCTTCCTTTCCTTAAAAAAGTTATGAATTTGATGTTTCTAGTCTTTTAAGATATTACAGTTGTCAAATATACCAAACATTGCAGTTTTAAGGCAAATCTTTGCTTAAAAAAATCCAAAGCTAGAACAAATACTGGATTAAATTACATTAATAATGGCTTATGACCATAGGCTATCTTTGAAATAAAAGATGCCTACATAACTAATTTTTAGAAAAGTGAAGAAAATGTTTTCTTGTCATGCTGTCTTCTTCCTGCAATCATTTGTTGTGTTTAGAGGTTTCAAAATTTGGAATAAATCTCATAGGTGATAAATTAATAGGAACTGCACATTATCATGATCACAGTCACCAGATAAATTGTAGGAGATCAGACAGATTTCTAATCCTGCATTCATATAAATACGTATGTAAGAGAGATGGAATGGAGCATGGGCCAGCCTCTCTGTTTAGATTTTACCTGAAAATCACCTCAATATTGCAGCACCATACAAGCATGACAGGTCCAAACAAGAATGGTATTCTCTTTTCCATAACACAATAGTCCATTTGTATTTTATGCAATTATACAACTTTATAAAAAAAATTTCCTAGGGCGTGCTTACCAATATTAAAAATCCAGAGAATTACAAGTACACTTGTACTACTCATTACCTGTATGTGCCACCTTTAACAACAGACCTAAACCTACCTCCCGCAAGTGACCTTTTTTATCAAGACCTTAATGAGATAAACACATGGTGACTATCTTCCTTTAAACAAAGGCTTGATTTTGGTGTCTTATCTGTACAGCAAAGCACATGAACAACTAAACCTCAGTGAATCTCCACTGCTCCATTTTGTGAAAATAATTCCATGAACCATAGTGAACTGTAGCAAAAAAGACAGCAAGACTTGGCATCATTACTCTTTGGAAATTCTGTCTAAAGGCAGGCTGTCTTCAGCGTAAAAGTGAAGAGGTCTGGCTCAGCACATTTTAAATTTTATTCTCTTCCATTCTGAATACAGTAAGTCTTATATTAAAACAAAACAAAATCATTTCACAAGCTACTTTAAAAATACAATCAAAGCTGTAGGTGTTTGCGTAGAGACAAAAACAAAAAGAAGGAAGACTCTCAGTTTTTATATATATATGTATATATATGTATGTATTAATTTCAAGCCCTCCATATCATCTCCAGTATCCTCACCATCTGTTAGCATACATGACCAAGAAGGTACTTGTCCAGTAAAATTAATTTCATGGACTTGTGTCTTTTTATTCTTCTTAGATCACAGCTCCATTTGTGAAGTTGTGCAATGCTTCACTTAAATCAAAACACACCATGATGGAATGACATTGCATAAAAAGGCACATGCAAGAACACCATTTTGTGATGCAAAAATACAGTTTGGTTTATGATACAGCATAGCAAGTGTTTCTGACCTTCTCCCAGATTATTTCAGAGCAAGCAAAAACACGTGTCCAAATTTTCAATTCACTTGTACCAATACACATAAGTCCTTCTCATATACTCATTCTCATCTTATTATGGTATATCTGAGCTTCTGTTTAGTATTACAAATCAAGATGATTTTCCATTCTGGTGTAGTATGTTACTGCCAAGAATGAGTCACCTTAATCACATGGAATTTTAAGTGGCTAGTCCTTGCTTTTTGAGCTGAATAAATTAAGTTTTCTGCAATCCTGACCTGCCATGGCCCATATTTAATATAACTGTTTATTTTTCTAGTTTCAGGTAATTGTAATAAACAAACACATAGTTTCTGAGATGACTTAATATTTGTGCAAACCTGCAGCTTTGAATCTGAGTTCAGTGAAGTTATCCCATAAGCAGAGTGACATAAGTTTAAAAATATTCCTTGACTAGAAACAGTGCTTTCTGTGACTTTTTTCTAACCTAGGCCTAAAATACAGCTATCCTGCTAGAATTCCTTGAGTTAGGGCTTCAATGTTAGCTCAGATGCATTGCTCTACATAAACAAGCCAAACCAAACCAAACCAAACAAACAAACAAAACCAGCAACTCAGAGAGAGAAAGGAAAGATGCTCAAGAACTCATAAAATGATGTCCTGGCCCTATCTGTTTTCAAGTGCATTTTTCTGGAAATAGTCAGAAAACAGCTTTTTTGCCTGCATTATGCAATCTTTCTAGCAGTCACATAGCTTATATTCCTTCTTTAGAAGCTACTTTACTCTCTACTTTAAAATCCATATTTGAGTATTTAGTTTTTCTTTCAGTGACAAACTTGTCTTAGATATAAGTGCTTTTCACTCCCAGGCAAAATGAAATCTGCTTTTGCTTTCAATTTTTAAACAGCTATGTAACAGCAACATAAAGGACACAAAAGTATGTGGACATGTTTTCAGTTTACCTTTAAAATGTAGAATTAATTGTATCTCTCTATTTTCAAATGATTTACTTTCTTAGGCCCATATCTTGTATTTATATGCATTTAACCTTAACCATATAATCAATGGCACTGTTGCCTTGCAGGAATTCAGGTAATCTTGGTAACATTGTTTTCACTAGCTCTTCAACACAGATCAGGTTTTCAGAAAACAAGTTCTTGAGGTTGAAAATTATAATTTTAAGGTTTTTATTCACATCTAGGACAGTAGGGTTCCATTATTTTCTGAGTCTACTGAGTGGTCTTCTGAGCACTACTGGAAATGAAGAGGTATATACTGAGATATATGAAAAAAGCCTAGACTTAACAAGTGATTGTAATTTGGACCCTGCATGTTACTTGGCTTATCTGTAAAGAAAGAAAAAGGAGATCAGATTCAAAAATAAGAAACCCTTTCCAGGAGCAATTTAGGATTTGGAAAAGCATCTCCAGCATGAGCATTAGGCTGTGCCAGAGAACATGTTTGGCTAGGCTTCAGCATCAATGCTTATCAGTTTGCAGGGCTCACATGCAAACAGTCTGATGCCTCCATTTCAAGGGCAAGTGAATTATCTAATACCCACTTTTGGGGCTGTGTGCAGTGGGCAGTGGCATCTCTACCATGCTGTCTAAGCTTTCCTGGAGGTGATCAAGGCAAGCTGTCCAGGGCTAACTACAATTGCAGCAGCGTGGGTTCTGTTCAGTCTGTCCCAGAAATAAACCCTTGTGCAGCTGGGTTCTGCAGTGCTGCACACTGCTAAAGCTACATTACTGTTCACACGTGAATGGCCCCATTTAGCAACACCTTGCAGGTGTCTACTTGAGTGAAGGTTATACCTTCCTCTATATGTGCATGGAAGTAGAAAGCCAATACTCACAACCAACCTCCTATTCCCCTATAAAACTAAAGAATGTTCTATTTTGTTATGATTGAATATTATTAATTGCTCTATTTTAATGTTCCCTAATGTTCCCCATGTAGATCTGACAGTCCCACAAACCAGCAGTCCTGAGGAAAGATCCTATTTTACATTTCTCATTGGATCAATTTCTGTTTCAAAAATACTGATTTTCTCATTACCTGAAAGTGTAAGTATTACAAGGTGTTCCGTGGGAAGCAGAACTAAGGAGCAGTCTTCTTAGGGTTATGTCCTTTGTTCTCAACCTTTAGAGAACACCCTCACAAAGACAAAAAATAGAACATGCAGCTGCTAACATCCAGCTCCCAGCTGGTTAATGTGCTGCCAAACACAACATCTAACACCTGAGTTGTCTGTGTTATTTCTTTCTGTGACAGCTTTTGCTTATAAAAAGTCGGTAGTTTTCATTAGATCTATAGGAGGAAAGTTTCTAAAACATAATTATTTTAAGTGTAAAATCTATAATACTAACCAAGAATGAAGAAAACATACTACTATAGACACTGTAATATCCATTCTCTGTTAGCTGTGCCTATGTTCCAGCTGCTTGATTGCTCAAGCATCAGTTAACTCTTGTCTGCTTCCAGTTTGTAAACACTTCATGGAAGACAGGACAACCAAACAGAGAATAGAATAGAGACAACCAAATAGAGAATAGAGAAACCTCTATCTGTGTGTGCTAGTGTTTACCACATATTAGCACACACAGATAGAGGTTTCAAGCCTTGTTGTTCTTTTCTTCACATAAACAGAGAAACCTGAAGATTTTTTGTTTTCTCGGGACATTCTGCTTCCTATTCAATAGAGAGGGAAACGCAGCACATTATATTTTATAGTTTGGGGGTTTTTAAGTAATTAAGTAATAACAGACTATCTCACTTATAGCCATATGCCAAGGAAGTTCCCTATGAAGAACTACAGGGACAGCTTTCTGAGAGTCAGACCATTACACATTTGAGAGGTACACAGATCTATTCTCCTGGCTACTTATGTTCCTGCCCATCTGTTGCAGTGGCAAGGTGCCTGCTTATGGACAGACATGTCCATTTCAATAAAGTAAAAATAACAATTGTCAAGAACAAAAAAGCTTCCAGGTGACATAAAACTTCCAGCACTCATACTTCCACAAGGAATCCCTCCTCAGTTGCAGCAATACCATATGCTCCTCTCACACCACTCCAGTGACACATGTGCCAAACTCTGTTGGTAGGAAGAAAGAACACCATGGGTTCACAATTGCCAGGATGACAGACTGAATACAGCAGGAGGAACCTGAGAAGTACACTAAGACAACATGTGGTGTTCAAACATGTCACAAAGAAGCACAACTGGCATCCGTGGCTGGTAAAAGCATTCACAGCTGAAGTGTGTCAGTTGTAACTAAGACACTCCAATTTGTATTCCCTACCTTCATGTTAAAACAAAAACTTTTTTTTTAACTGATATACTGATGTCTCTTAGGCAGGTCTTCTTGGCATTCTACATTTATCATTCTTCTGGAACGTTCACATCAGTATGTTCACATGAAAATTAAATACTTTCTGACAAGCCCAAATTTAGCATGGGATTTGAAAGTCAAGATGAGTTAATTCCTGTTTGCATATGATCGTGAGAACATTCAGCAGGAACAGGGAAACCCATTGTTTTCAAAGCAGATACAAAAGTTGGCATTCAGTAAGGAACTTCATGAAGAATATACAAAAAGAAGACTGAGTGTATTCCTTTTAGATGAGTTAACTCTAAGGGTAACAGGAGGAAAAGCTGGTTAATGCTTGTTTATCCTGTCCTCCTGAATGCAGTGAGCAGATCTGTTGAGAAACAAAAGCCTTTCCTGTAGCCACTTCCTGACACAGAGCAGTTTTTAAATTCTAAGTAAATGAAATTTTAGACCAAATCATATCTGGTTGCCAGTCTAAAGGCAACTTCCAGAGAAGCTGCATGTATTCTGGATTTTAACTAGTTGAGATCTTAAACACTAGAGAATTATATGTTGAATTTGGAAATCTGCATTTATTCCAGGCACCTAAATAACAAATTTGAACCTGACCAGGTAGCAGCAGAGTCTTCCATTTAGAAGTCTGAGTGAAACAGCAAGTATATATTGGTAAGCAAAGCCAGCACTACACAGCAACAAACAGACAATGAGCACAGTGAAATAGTGACATCTATGTTTGAAAACTCTTTTCAAATGGGTATCAGGGTGCTCTGAAAGCCTTCCACCTTCATGCCCATATTGAGTCATATGTACAGGTGTATTGCAGTGCAAAACGGAGATTTGGCTGCTCTGGTATCAGATCCATAGAGGAGTATAGGCTTCACAATCCTGAGTGCACTATGGTGACCCCACGTTGCCCTGGCTTTGAAGTCTGTCTCTCCCTACCCTACAAAGGGAGAGTTCAATATTTCAGAGCAAGCATGAGGAAAGAAAGCCAGCATTTTCACACAGAATCATACACACAGAATCACTAGGTTGGAAGAGACCTTTAAGATCATCAACTAAGATCATCAAGTCCAACCCAGCCCTAACACCTCAACTAGACCATGGCACCAAGTGCCACATCCAGCCTTTTTCTAAACACATCCAGGGATGGTGACTCCACCACCTCCCCAGGTAAACCATTCCAATACTTTATCACCCTTTCTGCAAAAAACTTCTTCCTAATATCCAGCCTACATTTCCCTTGATGCAGCTTGAGACTGTGTCCTCTGCTTCTGTCAGTTGCTGCCTGGAGGGAGACCAACCCCCACCTGAGTGCAACCACCCTTCAGGAAGTTGTAGACAGTGATAAGGTTACCCTCAGTCTCCTTTTCTCCAGGCTAAACAACCCCAGCTCCCTCAGTGGTTCCTCACAGGGCTTGTGTTCCCAGCCCCTCACCAGCCTC
>VXBC01001329.1:567-37641 GCA_013399945.1 Ploceus nigricollis | reverse complement strand
GACTACCCTTCTTTTCTTTTTAATGTCAGAAGTGGTGGTCTGTCTGACAAAGTGTAATTGGGAAGCTCACTGGGCAGATCATTTTCTTCTACATCCTCTGGCTGACGCTCTAGATCTAAGGCCTCAAACCTATTCTGAAGTGGCACCTCAGTAGGTGATGGAGGTCGGGAGTTTTTATTACCTCCCTGAGTAGGGATCCATTTCCACTCCTCTTCATCTACCAGGTGTCCTCCTATTGCCTCCTATTTCCAGTGGGAGACATGGGAGTCTTCTGACTCTTGATGGGTCTCCGTCAAGGTGGAAAGACTGAACTCCACCAATCTATTTCCCTTTCACTTTCCCTGACACTCCTTAGTCTTTTTACTTCCTCCTTAAGCTTGGCCACCAGCAAAAGGAGATCATTCAGCTGTTCACATCGCAGGCAGGCTTCTTCTACATTGCCCCCTAGAACCACTGATAAGCTCAAACATTCCACATAGGAATGCGTCTGGACAGATGCATCCTTTTTGGAGGGTTCTACTTGGCTACATACACTTTTACACATAACTGCAGTTTTTGATCGTGTAAAAACTGTTACTAACAAAAAAGTCCAAAAACCAACCAACAAGAGAAACAACAAATGAAAAATTCCACTAGCAGAAGGAAACCTGCAACCCTGCCTGCGTGAACTGCCACACAAACTGCCATGCCATGCTCTCAGAGCCGTGCCGTGCTCCCTAGAGCCCCCTTTTAATTATCCACCGCTCGCAGGAGGAAAAACCTGCCCTGTGCCTGCGTGGCTAACAAGAATGAGCAAGTGCTACCTATAAGGGTCAACAGAAAGCTTGCTACCAAAGCCTCACTCTGCCCTTTCCATAGTTTGGCACTGCATTTACCCCAGCAAGAAGGCAAGTCTACAAGGAGGAACAGATATTTGGGGTATCCAGTGTCTCAGCTGGCTCAGCCTGGTCTGCAATCAATGTGCATCCCTGCCATTGCTGCTGGGTATGTCCTCAGTGGACCCTGAACACAAATTTCTCCTGTGGAATGGACACCCATAACCAGCAGATGTTCTAGTCTAAGTTAAAGCCAATAGCTCTTGAGGAGAAGTGAAAACTTGTATCCCATTTTCATAGTGAATAAAACTATGAGGGTTTTCTTATGCACGGGACAAGAATTGCAAACCTATTCGTGTTGCAGTACAAATGAATACCACAGTGTAAAATTTATCATTTATAATTCATCACTCATAATTGCTCATAGTGAATGGGACAAATATTGTAGACTAATACTGACATTTTTCATATTGCAGCCTGAAAGGATCTTCTACTCTGCAATTTCCTAATTAAAGAGGATGTGTGCAATCATAGAATGAAAGAAAAGCTCTGATTATCTTAGCCTATGTCAAGCCAACACATTTTCCAGTGAAACTACAATGTTGAGGGTTAATGAGCAGCATTAGTGTAAAATAATGTTAATTCTGCATATTAGCACTAGCAGATAGCATTATTTCTCAACTATGAGCAGAGTCTCATAACCGGGTATTTCATTCTCTGAATCACACTGTGCTGTCGTTTCAAAAGAAAAATCTCCTGGAATTTTATATCCTACTCAGAATGGATATATTAAAAAAACCTGAACCATGCAAAAGATCAATGGTCATCAAATAATACTATAGAAGTGCATAGCAGAAGAAGCAGATGAGGAACGAAGGCAGAAAAGCACACGGATTAAACTGATTTCCAGTTCTGTGGTCAGTTTGCAGCAAGTCAAGACAATTTTTCCAGCCTGCAGTTTCCTTCCAGATGCCCTTTTTCCTGAGGACTCTGTGGAAGCAAGTCACAAGGTGCACAAATTGTTACATAATCTTCACCTAGCTTACACCTAGCTGCCTCCCTTCAAAGGATCCCTCAAGATTTGTCACTGATTATTCCATGTTTCTAGGAAGCCTCATGTCTACCATTAAAGCAGAACAGAACTGTACTGTATTCATAACTGCTCTTCTGGTTAGGGGATAAGTAGGGCCCACTGCCACCATTAGGTAAAACAACACTGCTCACTGACTAGAAAAACTGGTCATCAGGCAAATACAGATATGTGTCAAATTACTCTGAAAAAGGCACCACTTTTTCTTTATTAGTCCAAATTAGGTAATTCCTAAGCACACCAGGACTAGGAACTTCTAGCAGGGACACAGAAATGTCAGATCACTACAGAAAAGGCTACATGAAAGACGTCAGTGGTTAACTTTTTTGGAGGTGGCCATTTTTAAACACTCCTCTCATCAGAAACTTTGTGTGTCTGTCAGCACACCTCTCTCCTTCCAGTTCCCCTGCTTCCCAGTGACCCAGAGACACGGTGATTTTCAAGATACGTCATTTATATAGAGACAGCAGCACTTACAGTAATGATATACCAGCACCCTTTTCAGAGTGAGAAATGCTGCCAACACAGTCAGTGCACAGAGAATTGTTACAGCTTCTTAAACCTACACAGAACTAAAAGCCAGACCAGTGATGCATTACTCTGCAACACAGCCACGGGCTCCATTCTTACAAAGCCAGAGGAGTTGCAGCTACAGAACATTTTTACAAAGAAAATGTATTGGTAAGTTAAGTACCTACGTGACAGCTCCTGATTATCTGGACAAGAATAAACAAGCCCTTTTCTGTACAACAAATGTTGAATCTCTTCTACTCCTTTCCACCAGAAATTAAGGAACAGAGAACAAGGAGAGAGCCTGGGACCTATCCAAGGGACTCTGCAAAGAGAACACTCTGAAGAAAAGCAAGGATTCTGTAATCTTTCTCACTATTGTTCTGCCCATTTCCACAGAAAAAGAACCTTGTTCCAAGAAACTGAAAAAATGATTCAAACTAAACCTAGAAGCCATATTCAAAAGTGCCCAGTGTCAAATTAACTGAACACACTACTCCTGGTTAATGTGCAAAGTGCCATAATAAGACTGAACTTCTAGTGGGAAGAAAAAATCTACTTTCACAAACCACCCTAAAAACCTACCAGCACTACCACTATTACTTGGTGGTAATTTAGACAAACAAATAGTCACTATTTTGACGCTGCACCCACCTTGACTGACCTTCTCAACAACAAATAAACAGTTCAAACCCTTAACAATGATGGTGAGAATGAGGGGGTGTATGTTTACGTTAAATAATATTTTGAAAATAACAGCTATTTCTAGACTATTTGAATGTATTAGGAATTAAAGTTAACTTCTCCAAAACAAGTGTAGTGTATACACCATATACAGTGCAAGACAGTGCCAATACACATACAAAAACATCTTACTTTGAAAATAATCAGTCCACCAACTCAAAAATTAAAATTGTTTGACTTAACACCAGAGAAATTCTCTCAATCAAAATCTGGGGCAGGTTCATCCACCATCCCCACAGAGGAGCTGAGTAGCTCATATCTGCTGATCAGAACTGTGGACACTATGCCAAGGACTAATGTGTCATTCTCCTGCACCAGTTTCAAGTTTTCTTCTTAATTCAAGAGTAAACAAATATATGCTGCTGGGCAGATCTCTGCACCAAGCAATTCCCATATTGATTTTCTTTGGCTTTTTCAATAATTGTGAGAATTACTTATACAATAATAGAAACATGTTATCTATCCTAAAAGTATATGTAAGGGAGCAGTCTGTTGCCCAAATTTACACATTAGAAAATGAGTCTTCTTTTAGGGATGCTCAGGTGCATGAAAATCTGCTTTACGAACTGATTTACCTGAGCCTGAGTACTTATTTCTACCAAATAATCAGTCCTAGAACTACCACAAAATAAAGAGTCAATTGCTGGATTCATATCACAGGGGGAAAAGACAATTCCTCAAAACATTTGTTATGTCCAGGATAACCTAGCCTATTGTCTTGTTAGTAGTGATAAAAATCACAGAACAGGTAGGAAAACACGCTGGCAAGCCAGCTTCAAATGCAATCCACCAGATGAAGAGACCTGTGACACAGAGCGGCTACAAAAAAATTCTGAACAGAAAAAATTCTTACATGTTGAACAAAACCCTTACTGTGCCAGTATTTTAGCGGGTTTTGTAGTTTAACATACTTAGCAAGTGAGGCTACCAGCAGAAGCTGAGAGGAGCTTGCAAATGGCCTGCACAAATCAGCTGAATAGGGAAATACAGTTGCAAACAAAGTCAGTAACAACAAATTAAAACTAAAGGAGAAAAAAAAAATTACACTAAGAGTCCCAAAATGTTTCCCATTAATATTATAATGTTTAAAGGAAATTGGCATGTCATTGTAGTCCAGTGAAGAGCTTTATTCAATGAACAAGTGTTGCCAGAAAGGGAAGGGAATGAGCCATTGAGACTAAAGCTTAATAAGATTAGGCCATTCTTTGGGTCTCCAGAATATCTGAAAAGCTGCTAATTGACATTAACACTCTTTCAAAGATACAGCCAGCTTCATGCTTCTGGAGGCTTGTCAGCCTCTGACAAGCTCACCATCTACAGCTGACTTCACACTGACTTATTGCCAGCTTCATACCCTTTCCCTAATTCAACTGGTACTGACAAAAGACAAGGTCCGCTGCTGACAGATAGCTGCTTCGCTCCTGTAACCCCAGCAACTCGGCTTCACTGTCCTGGCCGTATTGCTCGCCATTCGTGGCATTACACTGACCTCTGGTGGGCGGCAGGAAAACAAGACGCCGAGGAAAAAAGCGGATGAAAAGCCAAGGAAATCATACCCTGCAGCTTCGGTGGGAGTTCAGCGAGGGCACGCAGAAGGTCTGACTTTGAAAGTGCCTCAAGACAGCCCGATAGGAACAATGCCACACTAATGCCTCGCTGCTCACAAACCACTTTAGAGATATTTCAGCTTTTACACACGATGCTCTCTCCAAATACTCTATTGTGTTGTGTTAAGATTTCCTGTAACACCACTAAAACATTGTACACACAGCAGCCCCTTAATCTTCATGAAGAAAAGGAAGCAAAGAATAGGTGGATCTGCAAGCTTTGTCTGCAAAATACATCTCAAACTGAAGTGCATATGTTTAACCTTTCTTGACTCAGGCTATATTTAACTAATTTTGTTTATTTTATTATCTTCTGTTGGACATTTTAGTGTGCCTCAAGGCAAATTGCATGGTTTTAGGAGTCTGACCGTTTCAGTGACCGGTTTTGTGGCATGTTGCCACAAATACCAGCACTGAAAAAACTCATGGAGCAGTTAATTGATGTTGGGAACCGAAATGAGCCCACAAGCCAGGAAGGGCAGGAACTGGTTTTCTTGCTGAAGAAAGCACAACGGGGAATTTTAGCCTTAAAAGTTAGTGTTGGAATTAACTCAGGAAAACTAAGGACACACCCAGAGTGGAACAAAGATGTTTATTGCAGATTCAGATTTTGACTGCTTATTAGCATTCACAGGAAATCAATGACTACTGAAAGGGACGAGGAGCCAGAACTGTGCTTACTGCATTTGCAGAGTAAGACTGAATATTCACTCTCCCTTGCACGCAGTGATAAAGTTATAAAAAGCTAACTTAGTTTGACATTCTATTTCCTGGGGAGTGGTGGTGCAGGGAACCCCCTTCTGACTATGTCAGTTGCCAGCTTTTGAATTCTACTTTGAAAATAAGAAGTAAGAGTGAATGAAAAGATCATTTATGATACGCAGTACTTTTTAAAACTAATGTCATTTAAAGCCTAAATAGCCTGTTTCAGTACTAACTTGTCAGAAATATTCTCAGGTCTGACAAAATACATCAGTAATAAGAAAAGGCCTTTTGTGCATGTTCAGGAAGTGCCCAAGAGTATTTTAACAGAAAGGAAAAATCTCAGCTTATGTAGCTGTTAACAGCAGACTCACTTAAGTGCTGGGTTTGAAGCAGCCCAGCAGACCTTGAAAACACAAATGCTGTCCACAAGTACTCAGAGACACAGGTACCTTGCTGTTTCAAGTCTGCAGTGCCATTTGCAAGCTGGTTTAATAGATTGAAAAGGAATGTGTGGAAAAGAACGAAGACACTAGTGAGTGTAGACATTATCATTGCTCCCTCCCATGCTTTCTCCATTTGGCAGGATGACAAGTAGTGCACACAGCACTTTCAGCCAGCCAAATGATGACTTTTCAGAAAACTTCAAGAACTTAATATTCTTTAGCCCTTTTACAATTTGGCTTAAAAAATATTGCCAATTGACACTGAAATCATTCTAGTGATTAAATAATTGATCACATGTTTAGGAAACAAAAGAGAAAGTAGTATCTCACCATTAACTTGAAAGACAAAAAGGGTGAGTGTCTTATGCTTTTCACTAGGTAGGTTCAGCTTTTCTTTCTCAGTCACTGTAGGATCAAAGTCGTCCTCTTGTGCCCCGTGGCTGTGTTTACAAACTAGAATACATCAACTACTGCATGCTGCTGGACAGTGGTTTAACTCTGATTCCACATAAGAGGCCACAAAGATACAACAGAGCTTTGTATCAGAGCAGATAATTCACAGCTGCTAACCATGCAAAATATACAATAAAAAATCTGAACAACAGAGCCAGAAGTGCTGGGACAGAAGTGTCCTGACCTGGCAAAGCAGGACTCACACTTCAACCTTCTGTTAAACCTCCCACATATTTAAATGTGGTATCTGTTTCCACTTCAGGTGGTTGTTCTTATCTCCTAGATACCTAAGAATTATTGTTAGTTATGCCTTCAATCTAGCATGTCTTGGTTTTGTGGAAATATTTGTAACAAATCAAATAATCACAGATTCAGAGATTAAGAATTCAGATTCACCATGATCATCTAGAAGAGAGGCACATTAAGTCATTCCAATTTGAATTATGTTGCCACTTTCCAGAAAATTCTAACCTTGATAGGACTAAATTGATCACCTTGAAAAAGTAAATAAATCCAGCTGTGCAGTATCATCTCCTGTCTTTTGTAAATTTTGCCACGGATTATTTTTACTGTCCTCAAAGTTGTTCAGTAAGAAAGGAAAAACAGGATGTGTGATCAATGTCCCTAACCTGTTTATGATCATGGCATATGACTGCTTCAGCAAGTTTGCAGATGACACCAAACTTAAAGGCAAGAGAGAAGGGATTCTCTTCAGAGAGACCCCAACAGGTTTGAGGGGTAGGTTCATAAGACTTGGTGTTGTTCAGCCTGGAGAAGAGAAGGCTACAGGCAGACCTCAAAGCAGCCTTTCAACACTTAAAGGGAGCTTATAAGAAAGATATAGGCAGGCTTTTTACCTTCGCCTATAGTGACAGAAAATGAACAATGGTCTGAAACTAAAAGAGGAGAAATTTAGATTGGACATAAGGAAGAAATTCTTTACTCTGACGATAGAGTCAGATTGCCCAGAGAAGCTGTGGATGTCCCCATTACTGGAAGTCTTCAAAGCCAGGTTGGTGGGGTGGCTTTGTGCAACCTGGTCTAGTGAAAGATGCCCTTGACAAAGGCAGGGAGTTTGGACTAGCAGGTCCCTTCCAACCCAGACTATTCTGTGACTCTGTGATTTAGTAACAACTTCTGGGTTCACCCGAAGTGACTGCATCGTTCATACAGTCAGTTAGTGTTCTATAGACGGAACATTTTCTCATTTAGCTATTCAAGTTCTCCTGTATCCCCAGGCATAAATAATAAACGTCACAGACATTTAAAACTTTTTCCTCACTATACTGCTCACTTAGATAATCAAAACCTAGTTATATTTGACTTAAACTTCTGTCCAGGCAGCTGTCCCTGAGCTACAAATCAACACTTGACTGTATCAGCAACACAGAGTAACAGATCTCCACTGATTTAATAGCTTGACTGTCACCAACAACCTCATCCATGTCCCTCCAAGACCACTACTTATGAATTATAAGTATCACTTTACTCAAAGTGCTGACCTTTATGCATGCATAAGTTTGGCTTGAGGCAACGCAATTTTCCTCATGTGCAAAACAGAATTTCAAATGACAAGCNTCCTCTCTTCCTTCTCCACCGCATCGCTGCTCTACGAGGATTATATACCGGAGTTGCCCAGGCACGAACCCCAGTAGTGCCGCCTAGCCACGATCATCAGAGGCCAGGTGGTGCTTGCTGTTGCTGACACCTTTAGCCGGGTAGTCTGCAGTTACGGGCAGACTGAAAGGACAGCGGCAACAAGCCAAAGCTATTACAGGTGAATCTGCTTAAAATTAATATTGATGTTATTTTAGTTTGTGCTATAACCAGAGCACTAATATACCCTGTCTTAGACATGTCTAAACATAATGACGCAAAAGCTAATTTCTGTAAAGCGAAATAATGTTGCACCCCTGTAAGTATGAAGACTTTCCCAGAAGCTCTAAGTGGTGACATCTGCTTGCCCCTTAACTTTTTATTTTATTTATCTTTTTTCCTCCTAACTGTCTTGGCTGCAATGAATCATGTCTCTTTGCCTCGGCATTAGGCAGCCTTCTCATAACCTCCTGTAATTTAGCTAAGGCATCACACTCCAGGCTGTTCTGCAGAAGTGACCTGGCACTTCCAGCCACCGTGTAAGTGCTTCCTCTGATATTCCCAGGTAAGGAGGGGCAAAAAGAAACAAGCAGACCACAGCAGCCCCAAGAAGCAGAGCAAGGTGGATTCCAGCAAAGAACGTGAAACCCTGTCAAGAGCAAGAGAATGCTGACCACTCCACAAGCAAAGTAGTGGGCACACAGACATAAACTGCGGAGAGATTCCAACTTGCCCCTGATGTCTTGTGTTTCACCCACAAAAAATTGTGAACGTTGGGTTTTTGTAAGTGTGGGAATCAGTAGTGTTGTAGAATTTTTTGTTACATGATAGCTTAATCCACCAGAGCAAGGCAGGTAGGAGAGCTGTACAGGTTTCCCTATAGCTGGCACCAGCCTCATCCTGCTCTTCCCTAGACACGGTGCCCGTTTATCCTCCTGGTGCACCTGCCTGCTCTGATTCCACCTTCTCACAGGACTTCAAATGTGTGAACACGAGGTCAGGAAATGTGGAAACTGTGCACTCAGAGCTGAGCTTCTGCCAGTGTTCAAGCCTTAAATATTGAGGACTGTCACAACTTGCAGTGTGAACCGAGGCTGGTTCCTCTCTCCATGTGCTCCCGGCAGAGCAAACACTGCTGGGATGGATGCAGCCCATTTTGGCTCTCTGAACACAGACACAGAGCCAGGCTTAGAAAAGAAACATTGCTTATTCTGCAAGGGAGCAAAGTGGAGGTTTCCACAAATCAAGCACACCAAAGGGTAAAAGGTCACAGCTTTCACACAGCAAAACATTCTCAGCCCACCTAATGCATGTTTATTTCCGTGATGTAACCTTGCGCAATTCTTCAAACACAGCCCTTAATTAAGCAACTTCTACTGTATGTTATCTGAGGGCACTGGTTATGTTTACAAAAGGCATAAGGAATTCAGCCTGGGGACAGACAATTCAACCTGACGGCATCGCAACCACGGTACACGGAACTGGGGTGTCTACGTGCAGTCACCTCGCCGTGCTCTGCCCCCGTAAAGACAAAGGGAACCTCGGGAACTTGCCCGCCGCAGCCTCCTCGCCGCGAAGGCACAGGGAGCACACGGAGCCACCACAAGGGGCCCAGGAACACCGGGAGCTCCCACACGGAACAGGAAACACCACCGAACTTCCGCTCCATAGCCCCCGCACGCCCCGGAGGGCGCTGCACTGCGCATGCGCAGACGGAGGGCTGCGACACTCTCTTCCTCTCGGAGGTGCCTCCATCGCCTCGTTGACGCAGGGGGGAGAGCCGATGCTGGTCCGCACCTCGGCGCCTTTCCGGGGCGGTGTCGCCTGCTCAGGACTCCTTTTGCATGGATGGCCGAGTCTGCAGCCTCGCGTCTGCAGCAGACTCAGTACCCGGCCGCTGCGCTGCAGAAGAGGAGGAGGCGGCGCACGGGGTGCCCCCCTCCCTTTCGGAAGGGATGTTTCGCCCCGCGGGGGGCACGCCGGGAGCAGCGCAGCGGCCGCAGCCGCCGAGGGAGCTGCGGTGTGAGGTTGTTGTTGGTTCTGGGGCTGCCTGTCTTCGAAATTGGGCACTTACCTCTAGTACGTCTTTTTAGACTCCTTGTGCTCTCTGTATGTCTCTGTCGCTCTTCCAAATAAGCCTTCTCCCTTTTTTTTCCCCCAGATGAAAGTAATGGGAGTTGGTCAGTGGCCGGAGCATGCACCAACATGACCAAAAGATGTCCCAATAGCATGGTATTCTTGGCTTTTCTTATTAAATGTTTGCTCTGTATAAAATGTTACTTAATTGTGAATTTTGAAATATTTTTCAACTGATTAATTGCTCTTTTTCATAAGCTGTGGATTTAATTTTGCAGAGGTAAAGAGTTCCCATACCTAAGTTTTGGCCTTTGTGTTGCCCATTCATTCCTGTCCAGAATGGATGTGGTGTCAAAAAAGGCAAACAGGAATTCTTGCTCAAACTGGTTTAGGGAGCTGGTTATGTACCTTCCTCCTCTGTTTTTGCAAGGACAAAAAACCCCAAACAACCTGTAGAAATAGTATGATTGAGTAGCTATGTAGTAGCTTTTATTCTTCAGTCTTTTAAAGTGGAGAATCTGACATTTATTAAAAGCAGAAAAGCTAACATTATAATGGCCACTGTTAGCATTGTTTAGCTCTCCTGTCTGTCATGACCTTTATATCTGCAAGTAATTAGTACATAACTTTCTAGGTTTCCAGTTGTGACCTCTAGTTTTTCTATTGTAAAAAGATATTTACAGCTTAATAGTCATGCATAGAAAAGATTAAAATCTTTTTAAAGGGGAAAAATTGTGTCTTGCTTTTGTAGATTTGTGGATCTGTCATTCAGTATTGAATAATATGTTCTCTACTCTTTTGCTGGTCTTTCCTTGATGCCCTTTTGAAAGTGTAAAGTGTACTTTGATATTCTCAGATTCCTGACAGAATGTTTAATGCTAGGAATGCTTCTTACAGGTTTCTAGTGTGTTTTGCTGGAAGTTTGGGATCTCCCAGAGATAGCCCTGTGTGGTGAAAGCCTCCAAGTGTGAGAAGGTCATGTGGGAAGAAGCCACCAAGTGCTGATTGCACAGCTGTGAGTAACAATAATTCCTTGTGCAACTCTGTCCTGTAGCCTGCTCTTACAATGAAGCAGGCTTTCTGCTGAGAAGGAGGTTTGGCACAATGACTTCAGAGCAGAAATTAGAACTGAAACAGTGAGAGTGAGATCAGCCTGATGGCTGTATTCTTATCAACAAGAGCAAAGTGGAAGCTGTAAAATTAAAATTGCAGTCTGGGTGGCTTGTTAAATCAGTATGTGGCTGCCACTGTGTCCAAGACAAGGACGTGCTTTCTCATGTTTGCTTTTAGGAGTGTGATATTGTGGAGCAGTTCAGAACACAAGGATTGAAAATGTTAAAAAGACTGGCAAAATATGAAAGAAAGCTTGGAATCTCATATGCCAGGTATTGCTTCACTGTAAAGTCTTGGAAAAGCCAACACTATTGAAAAGCTGAGTAGTGCAAGTCAGCCCAAAATTCATTAGTACAAACAAGGTGTTAACAAAAATTGCATGGACTATCAAGTCTTTCTTTTTTGCTGAGGCTGTGATTTGTGTAAACTGCATAACGAAGGGTGTGACACATAATCCAAGTCTCTGAAGCCAGGAACTTCTAGGTTGATACTGGAAATCTGGTGTAAGAATGATCCAGTACTACATCACTGTAGCTTTTGTTTGGGTTGGGGTTTTTTTCAGGAGAAAATGTAACTAATCTTCAGTGAAGTGATGAAACTCCTTCAGGTTTGCTATCATGCTCTTGAAAATAGTAAAATCAGAAAGTTTCATCAACAAAATGTTAAAATCTGCATGAGCAGCACAGATGCACTGAGTCCTTTACCACTGCTGCTGGTAGGAAATGAGCCTGTGAAATCCATCCATACCTTCTGCCCCCCAGGCAGTGGGGACTTTTGCAGGGCTGCTGCTTGTTTTTCCAACATAAAATTATTAAATCATGTGTATTACTGGCTTACTGTTCTTAGAGTGTTTTCTAATGCACAGTCATATGCATGAGTTAGTACTTCAGAAGGTTCTGTTGCTTCCCACTAGCCAGAAAATGTTATTACTGCCACCAGCTTGTAGTTACCATCTGAATTCTTGCTTAGGTGGGCAAAAGGCCTCTCTTACAGGCAGGCTTCTTAAAAATTAGATTTGCAAATTTTAGCGTTTTGCCCACGGGATGAGGGGAAGCTCATATTTATAATTTTGTATTACTGTTGGGGATTTAGAGGATATTACTGAAAAGAGCTGTGTGCTACATGTGTCCAGTCTCACATTGTGTGTTTATTTTTTTCCTTAGGAAGAATTGTTAGAAGCAGCCTGAGAGCAACGCCTGTCTATTGAAACACTCCTCCCTAAGAAACAAAAAACAGTTTAAAAGATGGACTATTAAGCCTCCATGTAATAAGACAAAGTGCACGTAACTGTATTGTGGCAGTGTCTGGTAATGTTTCTATAGACAAAAAAATAAATATTTATGTTTCTGTTCTTAGAATTTCTGTCTTTTCCAAGCTTTAGTAACAGTTGCTTCTGTTTCAGAGTTCGCACTTCTTTGTGTTATTGTTGGGATACCAGTGCACCCCTTTGGATGAAACAAAGCCTAGGAGTGAGTTGGGATGTGATGATTTAAACCATGGTCTCCTGAAGTGTTTGGAGATAGGTTTGGCTGAGATTTGTATTATGGTGAGCATAAGTAGAAATTTAAAAAGTAGAAGTTCAGCAAACCTGGCTTTAAAAATAGCAGGAAAAGCGTTTATCCAACATGGAGAATGACAACCTTGGTTTATTATCACCTTGACCAGCTGTGTCATGTGGTACTTCAGCATAACTTGGAGTGAAATACTCTAGAGATAATTGGGATTGCTGCTTATTTTTCTAGGAAGACTTAACATGGTTTTTCAGAAGAACAAATGTTTAAATTGTGTATCTTGCAGTGTGTGATTTTTCAGTACTGAATGTAAGCATGTTATTAATTCTAAGTGTAAGGTTGTTTTTAGTTTTGTCAAGCGAGAAGAAGGTTTAGACAAGAGTAATTAATTTTTAGAGATCCAGCTTGTAATTATGGGATGTACTTGAAAGTTTAGGGTTTTTATTAGGGATTACATTCCCTGAAGATACCATCTGTTCAGGAGTTCTGCTCATGGGCCTTTGTTCTTGAAGTGTAAGACCAACAGGAGTAGCTTTTTTAAACTTAAAAAAAAATCTCAAGAGCAACAGCTAGTGACAGGATTTGATAATTGGTATCTAAAATGTTGATTACCTTTCAACTAAAAAATATATAGAACCCCAAGCTTTAATGTGTAATACAGGTGTTATAGTGGGGTAGAACAAGGGAAAAGTGAGATAGAGGGAGCAGTAGGTGCATGCAAGGGTCACAGATTACTTAAATAATAATGCTGGTAAATGTGAAGTGCAATGTTAAACATTAGGACTGCCTTTTATTTTGTATGACTGATTAACTGAATGGCACCCTTAAAAAAACCGACTATAGGAATCTGCTCAGCAATAAAAACTGAAGAGAAAGGATAAGGAATTTGTATTCTGGAACAAGTTACTGTGTGTACTGAAGCTCTACTTTGCAGGAACTGGGTGGACACCATGTGCTCCTGGGAAGTAGAAAAGTAAGTCTTTTGGAGTTTGGGGTTTTTTTGCTTTTGCTTGTGCTTTATTAAACTTCTTTATCTTGACCCACAAGGATTTTTTCCATCTAATTCCCTTGCCCATCCTGTTAAGGAGGGGAGTGATAGAGCAGCTTGGTGGGCACCTGGTGTCCAGCCAAGGTCAACACACCACAGCTCTTATTCAGGAGAGCAAATACAGGAATAAAAACAGACACATTAAGGAGAGAGTGTCTGCCACACTGGCTCTGTATCTGTGTGTTTGCTTTGACAGCTTCTGGTGATTTTTAGGTGAGAAAGGAAACTGGTATAGATGTGCACTGGAAATGCAAAGCTTACACTGACAACTTCCTGCTACAAGATAAAATACTTAATCTGGAGAAGCTGTATCCTCAAGTGGATTTTAATTGGTACTACACCTGTTTTTACCAGATGGTGGTGTCAAACAAATCTGTGTTTCTGAAGGCTTTGCTCCTTAGTGTAATGTAAATAAGACACACAGGCAACCATGCAATGCCCTAAAAATTCAAGTTTTACTTGACTTTTAAATAACCTGGACACAAGTATTGACACAGCCATCTATCAAACTCATTTTAAAATAAAGCACACAGTTGCTTCATGAATACCTAATGTACATGGAACAAATATATCACATTGGTATATTCATGTATGTTGTCTTCAAACACCTTTCTAGGGAGTTCAGAATTAAACAAATCTTCCCAAAAGAAAACATGCTATCTCTTCAGTTCAATATCCACCTGTATAAAGGGAATGAATTTGGCAACTTAAATGGTAATGACTTTGCAACAAACATCATCAATATCATGAGCTTGATTAGAATACAGAGTTAGTGATACTGGTAAGAGGTGCAGTGTAGAAAACAGCAGGTCCAGGCTAGTTCCAAATGAAAGAAACCAGCCAAGTAAGCAAGGGAACCAGTACAGGATATACAACAGTGCTTTTGTGCTGTGGTTAGCAAGCCCTCTTTATTGTATGAAATACATGTTTTGCAAAAGGTTGTACAAATACGTTGTAATTGTTGCTAATTAGTGAGAGTTCTGTAACTCACCAATGCTTAGCACTTACGGAAGTCTCAGAAGAGGTAAAGGCAGAGGCACAGTTAAAATAGTTTGCCTGAGATCAGTTCAGGAGAACTAGGATGAGAATGCCTCAAATACCAGTCCTTTGTCCAAGTGAGCAGGGGTCTGCATGGCATTCAATCCCAGAGTAAGCTTCCTGACACTGTTATGCGTCTCATGTCTTCTGCCTGATTCATCAGGATGTACAAGTATTTTAGACTGACATCCAGATCTGAAAATGCAACTGCCTCTAGGCAGTGAATGCCCCAGGAGAGCTGGGGAAGGGTAGCAACAGTGGAGAGGGCAAGATGCAGCTCAGAGGTGTAAGAGGCTGGTCACTTTGACATGTAGAGCTAGTTTAGGTGTGGAAGGCATAGCTGTGACACGGTAAGTGATTTCAGTGATTGATCACACTTGTGGTGTCTCTCACAAAAATATCATAAAAAAGGTGCTTTTCCTCAAATGATTGAGGAAAAGAAGCTTGAAGGGAAAGGAGGATCACATATATGAAAGAAATTTGCTTTTCTGACAGTGATATCCTTGTTGCAAGTTTTGCCTTGTTTTGGCACAGCAAAACATTTGGAAAATGTGTAATAGAAGCATTATATCTTTAGTCTTTTGTGGACACAAAACTGGATTGTAATGGCCCAGGCTAACATCAGACTTGCTAAAAACCTCCTTCCTACATAGTCTCATCAGGGAGAGACTCAAATCTAGGGCTCTCTCTGTAAACTTCTCATCTAAATGCAAAAAAGTTGGCTTGATTACGAAACAACTCTCCAGTGACTTGAGAATTTAAACCTTTCACTACTAGACTAGACAGAAGCTATTTTCTGATGTAGTGCAGTAAGTAAAATACCATGCACTTGGCTGATGGTATCCAGCAATAACACACAAAAGGCCTGCAGGAAGATGAAAGCATACAGGAAAACATGAGGTTGGATATAAACTTCCTTGATCAATATTTAAAGACTGGCAAGATAGGTACACTATGTACAGATAATTCTCAAATAATAACACAAATCTTCCTGCAGTAGTAGATATGTGCTACTGACCTGTGCCTGGGTAAGGATAGCAAACTAATGGTAATGATTAGAAAGCAGCAAACTATAAGCAAGTGTGTAATGCTCCAAGCTGGAATACCTTCTCAAAGGAACAAGGAGTGGCTTTCATTGCTGACACTAACCAGTTCTTGTATAGTTTGTCATTTTTCAGTTATCTTCCAAAAGATTGTGATGCTCTCCATTAAGCCATTTTGCCATGGTGATTTTTTTTTCCTAGGGGTTGGTCAGGGTTTTTTGTTGTGTTTTGGGTTTGGAAATTTTTTTTTCTGGTTTGGTTTGGTTTGGTTTGGGGGTTTTTTGTTTTGTTTGGGTTTTTTTTGACTGTTGTTCTTGACAGTACTACACAAGGTCATAAACAGATCCTAAAGGATCACTTTAAATTGGAGCAATGATAGTGAAACCATTTAACAAACTTGCAAAGCTGAGCAAATACTTTAAGCCAAGCCCAAAAATGTCCTAGAATTAAATCCACAGGAAATTTAAAAAATTCTAAAGGACCTCCACGAAAACTGAATTTTTACTACAGAGCGGTTCTTGCTCTTTCCTTCCCTTATATTTGTTCACTGAGACTGTAGAAGCAGAGCTGTCCCAAGTAAATGACCAAAGAAAAGTATTTGTTAAGTGCATCTGCCTTCCCTGCAGCACTTCCCAGCCTAGAGAGCACTCCATACTGTGATAGGAATATACAAACTGTATGGCTGCCACCCTGGCTAGTAACATCCACCTGACCACCTCAGATCATGAAACAATGAAGAATCAAAAAATAAAGTGAAAAATAAAACACATTGTACAACATTTCGCTTACCAGTTTAGTCAGTTAAAATGTGTATTAGTAATCCCATGCCTCTTGTAAGGTGTAACTTAAACACCTCATGCTAACTCTGACAGGGCTGCAATTCCCTGCTGTTGCTTGGACTGGAAGACACAGGATCACTGCAAATCTCTGTGGGTTGTGAGGATTGAGTGAAGAGAGGACAGATGTAGAAAGGCACGTGAGCTGCTACAGCTCTTTGTGACACTGTTGGACAAATTCAGTACTTAGTTCAATGATTACACTTAGCTAAAAATTACTTCCACAACACAAAGACTTTGTTAAGCTCCCTAGCAAGTCAGCAGCACCTGAAGGTTCATCCATGTGCTGACTGTGGACAAATGGGAGGCAGAGAAGTGATTTTCAGATATTTGTAAGAAGTGATAGGACAAGAGGAAAGCCAGGCATCACTTCAGATACATATTAGAAGATAACCCAATCAATCATCATTAAAACTTAGTATTAATCATTATCATTAAAACTTAGTGCAGCATCATTAAAACTTAGTATTCCTACCATGACAATAGAAAAAAATTATAGTTCTCATACCTGAAATACTGCCTTTGTCGTTTTAACATAGTAGAAATGGCTCAGAGAAAAGTGTCAGATTATTTTATATGAGATATTAAGACAGATTTTGCTAATCTAGATTAAAAAAAAAAAAAAGAAAAAGAAAAAGCTATTTTCTAGCTGTTTTAAATACTACTCCACAAGTTTCATTTAACCAGCACTGAAGTGCCTTGTTAAGCAGTCTTAACACAGTGGGTCAATTTATATTCCCCAGTTTCCAGTGTGCTTTACTACAAGTTGGTAAATGTATTTCCGTGGTATAGAATGTTCATTTTAATAGTCCCTCTAACACAAAAGGACATTCAAAATTTAGAACACTTAAACCTGCCCAAAGCAAAGTAAGTCTGTATCATCTCTGGAACGCACTGCTACAGCATGTTACAGAATCTATTGTTTTTGAGCTAAAATGGGTTGAGTCAGAATTTGTATCAACAACACAAGCATCTGTTATTGTGCTAGGTTAAAATAACCCTTGTAAGAGCTATCTGTCCTTATGTCTCAGAACATAAGTTAATCCCCATATAAATTGTGAAGATAATTTCCCCATATCACACTGTATTGCACAATTGACCAAAAATATGACTATTTTACTTATCTTGAAGCATCTGATCCTGATCATGTCAGTTAACAGTCACTTCTTGGAACAAGGCTATTCAGTTACAGAGCAGACCATGAAGCCTGTTTTGTTGCAGCAATTTTTTTGTTGTTGTTCATTTTTTGGAAATGTAACTGCTGATCTTTCAGTTTGCAAAGACTTTTGGTTTTGGTTGTCTGTCAGGCAGCTTGTCCTCAATCAGTCACACTGATGGTGTTGGTGATAAAACCATTGCTTGGTCTTCCCAGCAAGCAGGCTGCACTGCCAGGTGTCCTGAAGCAAAGACCACCACATCAACTTCAGTTCCTTCCCTTGCACATATAAACAAATTCTTGCTTTCCAAAGACCAAAATCCATTCACCATCTTCAATTCATCAGTCAAGTCTCCACCTTGAAGCGTGACACCTGTACAGTTTTTACAATCTTAGTGTTGGGTTTTCCATCAACATTATTAGTGGATAGCAGAGGTGGTTCTTCTATTAGGCTGTCCTTAGATCCATTCTGCCTCTGAAGAGAATAAATTAAACGTGTTGTTGAAAAGATACAGCAGAATTTAAACACTGTATTTTGCTAACTTGCTATGAAAGCCTTAGGCTATGGGTATGGCAATTCATATATACATATATATATACTCATCAGGAATATTAAACTCCCGACATTTATTTGATCAAACAGAACTTTTTTCCCCTCTTGCCTCCTCCCAGCTGCTGCCCCTTTGTGCTATTGCCTATTCAGGAAATGCCATGATTAATTATTTGATATTTAGCAAAACACTGCAAGCAAACACTCACAAGGAGATAATGGCCACTGTCGTGAGGGAGCCTGGGGCAGAGGGAAAAGAGAGGTGTTTGTAGACACTGAACATTTTAACATTACTGGTATGGTAAGTTAGGTGTCTGGAATTCTCCCTTCCATGTTTTGGTTCTGTTTTGTGTTTGTACAAAAGACCTGTGAGTGCTTTTGAATAGAATTTGTTTCTCAGATTCTGTGCTCAATAAAACTATCAAAACTGAGAGATATGGTAGTGTAATATATGATGAAAGAAAGTGATTAAGTTAGATTAACAAAAGGCAAATTCTGTCCTTTTTAGATGTCAATAGCCTTAAAAAATATTTAGTATTTGTGGGGGAAAAAATAAAAGAGAAAGGAAAAGAAAAGAAGCACTGTTTCAAGTCCAAGCAACAAAACTCTTCAGACAACTTCTAAAAGAGATGAATAAATTATGTGATTACAACTGCACCACAATCACATCTACATAATTCAAGAAGTGGTAAAAGTCAGTTTTCCTTCTGTGACAAACAGATATGCATCTTAGGAATGCATCAGATTGGGAAAGAGTTCTCCAGCAGCAGAAGCAGGTGTTCACAGGGGCATATGCTAAGAACTACATGTATTTTGGAATACAAAGTGTAAGTAAAATACAAAAATTCAATTCACACTGCTGCTGAAAAAAATCTCATCTTTATTTTTCACCGAGAAACAAAGAGTATCTTAAATAAAGCACTAGAGCCCCACTTCTCCCTCCAATAAAAAGGAAAATTGCAAAGGATGTACAATCACTAACCTGTTGAGTCAGCTGGATGCTGGAAACTTTCCCATCTGAAGATCGTGTAACAGGCAGTGGAGGGACCAGATCAGTTTTGACACTGGAATTATGGTATCACAAAATGGGTATTGCTTTAATGAGGTAAACTATAACTGTGCAGAGGAAGAACAATGAAACTGACACAGACTGCTCTATAGATCTGAAGGGCTTTTATCACCTGACTTGGGACATCTGAAAGCTGTCATGCTGATCCTCTGTGGGCACTTTCAGAGCATAGCCCATCCCATCCCTGTCTTTTCCTGGTATTTGGAAGCAGCCCAAATTCATACAACATCATTGAATCATAGAATGGTTTGGTTTGGGAGGAACCATAAAGATCATCCAGCTCCACTTCCTGTCATGGGCAGGGACACCTTCCACTATCCCAGGCTGCTCAGAGCTCCATCCAACCTGGCCTTGGACACTTCTAGGGATGGGGCAGCCACAGTTTCTCAGGGCAACCTCTGCCAGGGCCTGGCCACCCTCATGGCAAAGACAAGTCTCACATGAAAACATGGGTGTGCCACACCCCCTGCAGGGTGCTATCCAGCTAAAACTAGCCTTTTAGGTGTGGGCTGCTGTTCACATTTTTATGGCCTTGCTGCAACGTAGAATGGGGCTTTTCCATTCCTAAGTACTCTTCAGTCTTCTAGGAAAGACTGATCCACCGATTGATGAAGGAGGTTTTACTGGAGTTCCCAAGAAACAAATTACAGAGCTAGCACAGATAACATCTTAACTCTATCAAGGATGAAGTTACCTGGAAAGCACCTCATGGATTCTCATCCCCTAAGCAACTTTATGACCTACCACTGAAGACCAATACAGGTTTATTTCAGCCTTTTGAGTTTTTCTTCCTTCCAAATGGATCAAGAGAGCCACTGTGGCTGAGAACAGACCATAAATGTTTTTGGAGTCGTTTAATTCATGTTTAGCTCTGAAGACATACTTTTCAGGGGGTTGCCTGAACCCCGTGCCACCAACAAGCCACATTTATGCAGCTTCTTACCACCATGATCTCTAAACAACTTTTGGGCTGCACTAGACTAGTTCAGTGCTAATAACCATGTTCACATACTTCACTTCAGACAGGACAGATCTCTCCCCATCGGAGCACTGGGACCGCCGGTACTGCCGGTAGCTGCGAGGGGAGTGCGAGTGCCGGATGCGGATGGGGTCGCCTTGAGTCCTGAGAGAGACACGGAATTCACAACAGGGGGTTGGTAAACCAGATCTTCAGCACAAAACATAAATTCAGCTGCAGACTGAGAGCCTTCCCATTTCGTACTGAAGTGTAACAGATGGCTTCTGGCTGAATTTAAAGGGCTAATGCTTCTTTTTAGAAGTCTGTACCTGGAATTCAATGCTTTAAGAGAGCAGAGATCACAAACTGGCATGCCCATATTTGAGAATGGAACTTTAATAAAGAATGTATTAATTTATATGTCCTTTACATCAGCCTTTTCTGCCTAGTGGTGTTTGGAAGTACATGGTAATGCAACCCAGGATCCCATTTGTGCCACATTCAGCTGCTTACACTGACACGTGGAATCCCAAATGGGCAATTATTGCAGTGAAATGGATGTTGGTTCTTAAGGAAATAGCTATGCCCTGGCAGCTGCCCATGACAAGCCAGGGAAGGGGTTGCAGAGATTAAAGAGTGCCTTGGATGATTGGAATATTTAAAACAAAGAAGAAGCTTGAGAAAAAAATTATTTTCTTGTTTGCATTCACTTCTTTCTGATTCTGTAGTTTATAATATAAGAAAGTTTCATGGCTAGCATAGGGAGACATACAGAACATACAGACAGGTTCATGAGTGTGTGGGAGAGATTAGGAGAGATTAAGAATTTTTTTTTCTTATTTTGAAAAGGAAAAAGATTTGATTTTAAGATTATTAAGTATCCCCACCCAACCCATCCTAGGGGAGTATTTGGAATAGATATGAACTTATAGATTATATGTAAACCCATAACTATTTCAGTAGGAGAGAGTTCACAATAAAGTAAGAAAAGTGGGCTTTTATGGTCAAAAAAAAAAAAAAAAATCTGACATAAACTCACTCTACTTTAGTGTATGGAATTTCTTTCAATTGCTCCTCAGATAGGCCAGATGGATCCACAAGCTCCTTCCTATAAAGGATCAGGAAAAGTAAAAAAATGTAACAGTAACTGTGAAGTGCAAAAAATTTTATTATCTTGGGCTAAAAAGATTTACTAAAACAAGCTGTTGTCAGCCCTGAAGCTATCTTGACATCAAAATAGGACACCTAATTTTGAAATAAGTGTAACTTCACCTTGTTTGCTTGCATGTCTCATCCTGTTCCACCTTCTTCTCATCTGCCTGCAAATCTGATCTTGTCGCTTCACAATATCATGAACATTATGTGTGCTAAACAGTGAATATGCTTTGGAATTGCTAAATATCTTCCTAAGGGGTAATAGGGTGTCATGCTAGAAGTGTCAATATTGACATTTTGGAAGCCACACAGGAATAAATCTCTAAAATGATGTATTGTTCTTTAATAATTAATTTACATACAATGGTCATCTTTATTCAGTGCACTCAGTGACCTGCAGTATCTTCTACACACAGCAGGTCATTAACATATACATAATTTACTGAAAGTAAATCAGTGTCGTGCCACAGTGGAGGGGATTTGAATAACTACATTAAAGGCAAACCAAGCATCTCTCAGACCGTACAAGAACCATACTTACTGAATATGTTTCCACAGTTCTTCTTTAGCTTGTACATCTGGGCTTCTCCTATAAATATCAACAAAGACAACAAAAGGCTCAGCTGTGAAAACCATCATTTGACATGTTGCTGTTCAAATAACTTTTAACAGCACAGACCCTGCACAGAAATCATGCTAAATGTAATCCACCAGTAATTTTAATTTTAAGGTTTGTTATCTCAGGAAATTCATTAAACTTCATCATTTTATTTCAACTGAAAAGTCATTTCTTGAACGACAGGCTCTCAATCACAATTCCAGTTCCACCAGCCTTCAGCAAGAGTGTACATAAAATACAAACAACATCAGAATTCCCCAAGCCAAATCACTGCCCAGCCGCTGCCAACACTTATCCCTCCAAGGACAACACATTTTGGAATAACACTTCTGGAAAAGGCCCTCAGAAATGTCCTGTGGCCCACAGAGCCCTTGGTGGGCAGAAGGAGCCACAGGCCACAAATCAGTAATCCCAGCCATTCCCAGTGGACACCAGTAAACACCTGTGGCTCCACTGCAACCACAGTGCAGCCTCTCTCTTTCTGGTCATCTCCAAAAAGGGCTTCTGCTCAATTTATTTATTTTTAGTGTCCAATTAAAAAAAAAACCAAACAAACAAACAAACAAAAAACAAAAAAACCGAACAAACTAATCAAACAAGCAATATGCCTATTTATGTACCTAAATATTTTAGCAAGTATTTAATTCACGTGCAAAGAACTTACCAAAAATGGTAATCCCCCTGTTGCAGACACAGAGATGTAGCAAAGCAAGCCTAAGGGACTAATGTTTCGTATTTTCTACTAAATTACAGAATGGATGTTTCTAACGAGAACCCCTTTATTTTTACTTTTCCTTTTCTACTGCAAGGTAGGTGCAAAACCACCGCTGTTGTTTAAGCTGCACCTGGAATTCACCCAAACCCATTCAGAGTAATAGATTAAGTAAAGATTTTAGACAGTGGCAAGGACTAAATTTGCATGGAGAGATCAGGTATCCCTTTTCCTTGTCATTATGTAAGCTCAGTGTCAACAGTTAGACTGTTCCACACTATCTAAGATGTGAGGGATGCAACTTTTAGACACATACAACACACATAAACACACCCAAAGTTTCTCAAATACTAAGTGTTACACCATCAGGTCATACAGCCTCATCTTTTTTTCTCTTAGACAAAAAGGTCTAATATATTCAAAGATCCTTTAGGAGGGATATAATCCAAATTTACATGCAGATCAAGGAGGACAGCAGAGATCTGCATTTTTGCACCTCTAAAAGGAATCTCACCATTACCATGTTTGCCTTATTTCCAGACTTCAGCCTAGGAATAATGTTCAGAAAAATTGATATTGCAGTAAACACTATACAGCTGGTGTAAAGGCAGAATATTTTGGGTTGGCAATGTTTTGGGATACTTTTTAGATTTTATAGGAGCAGAAATACTAGGAGATACTACTTGACTGGTTTATAAACACCAGAGAAAGACCAAAGGGCAAAAAATAACCTAGCATTTGTGTTTCCCTAGTAACCACCTCAGGCTCCAAGGCTTTCCAGGCAGGATGATTCTCATCCTTGACAAACTGCTGTCCCTTCCAGCTCCTCAGGTTCTCATGGTGGCAACAGCTACAGCATGGGTGGTTTACAGTCCATTTGTTGTCTGATTCAGAGCTTTTTAAAGATTTTTTTGGGTTTCTGTTTATTATAATGCATTTCGTTTTCTCTGATTTTCATTTCTATCAGTGTCTCCTGCTTTCTGTGTACAATACCAGCTCTAGGTATTTTGCTCTGTGATCTCTGCCATTTTCCCTCTTTCCATCCCTGCAATTACACTAATAATAAAGACTTGGCTGTACAATACCAATTTAGCAGTATGGCATCCCACGGGAAAAAAAAAAAAAAAAAGGCTAAATACAGTAATCCTAATACTCCTTCACCCCTCTTGCATTTACTTCTCTTCATTACATCTGTCCAGACTGCTTTTAACTCCCTGATGCAGTAAATGCAGTGGCATTTAACAGCCTTTCTCACCCCTCAGTTTTGAACTGATTTCTGCCCCCATGTAGCTTCCTGCTCACAAAATAGCAGCCGCAAACCCTGCGATCACCCTGGGGGTGGAAAGATAGGCATCCTCTTCTGAGGCTGAATAATCAGACAGTGGGGGAGGTGAAAGCTCCCTGGAAAATGCCAGCTTCTCCAGGGAGGCTTTGTCATGCTTACAAGCCCTAGTTTGCCCGAGGAAGCAAAGCCCCAAGGTCGCTCCCTAACCCAGGACCCGCACAAAGCAGGGTATTGTGCATACCACTGACCCATTTGATCAGCTCGTGGCTTTTACTTATTCATGGAAATACAGCAGTTCAGGACCTGCCCTTAAGTCTCAAGTATCACAAAGCATCGTGTGAAGACTCACTGACAGTAAGAAATAGTAATTTGTGGGGCAGCATGGAAAGAGAGTGGTTAAATAAGAAGACATCTTCATTTCTCGTCTTTCTAGGAACTGTGCCTCCTGCTTTCTGTGACCAGCTCCAGGTATTTTGCTCTGTAATTTCTGCCATTTTCCTTCTTACCATCCCTGCAATTACACTAATAATAAAGACTTTGCTGTACAATACCAATTTAGCAGTATGGCATACCATGGAAAAAAAGAAGGGCTAAATACAACGATTCCTCAGAGCAAACTTCTCCTAGACTTCACATCCTGCAACTAGTTATTTTCCATCTGTTTAAGAAGTGTTACCATACTAGGATAACCTTACAGCATTTATTCAGGTTAGCTCCCCATCAAAGAATATAAAGAAATATGATGCAGATAAAGTAACTTAATTAAGGCATTTTCTTTCCAAAGGCCTGTTCCCCCTTGCTTTGAAAGCAAAACGACGGAAAGCTTACAAAAAGAAAAGTGAAATGTAAGATGAAATGTAGGTATTGCATATACTGCATAGGACATTCATGTTTGTATGGTTCTTAAGTGCCCACAACAAAGCAATTCCTCTGTTAAATCTTTAAAGCCAGATCACAATCCTCCTTTTACTTTGTTTTCATCTTTTTGCTGTAAATTTTTTTAGAACTCATTGGTTTGATATATAGGACTCAGATTGTCCCTATCTCAGTATCTGAATCAATACCTTCTGGACAATTTGCATGCTAATCAGTTTCTCTAATGCACAAGAAACCTAATGGGACTTCCCAGTAAGTGATGAATCTCATGGGGGTTTTTTTGTTTATTTTTTATTTCGTTTGCTGGAACAGCTCTACACATTAATAAGGTCTACATTATTTTTTGTGCCTGCATCTGCACCTTTATTAATATTTCATTTGGAGTCACAAATGGTAAATTTAAATAGCCATGGAATTTTACGGCCATTCTTCTTAATTAGAAAAAGCCCTTTGGCTACACAGATGTTTTACATGAACTCTTGAAAATAAACCCTGTGGAACTAGAATTGGGAGCTCTCTGCATTTGCTTATTCCTTGAGGAGAAAGAAAGGTCAAATTCCTGTCAAATACTTTTATTCCCAAGACCAAGGAGACACCACCTTGCCACCACGAATGATTAATATTACTCATTATCAAGCAAATGAAATGCACCATGCCAGGCACAGTAACAAACATTTCAGACACTACTTCACATATCCAAAGGGAAGCTCTAGTTACAAATGCAATAATGGACTTACTGTGAAAGAATTACCTGTTCCACTAAATTTAAGGGTTTGTATCGATTTTTGAATGGGCAAGTAGAAATGACCATTTGACAACATTTAAAACCAAAACAACCATAACCTATGGAATTATGTTTCCTTTTCTTCTGAACTGTATCCAGTCAAGTAAACAAACGGTTGAGCCAAACTAAATTAAATACATTCTCCTATTATGTACTATATGTTAAGAGTTAAATGCCTTTTATTAATTTATTTTCAAAAATTAATTTGGGCTTTTTTCATTGTTGGTTTGTTTGTTTTTGTGGGGCTTTTTTAACTGGAGAGTGTGATAAAAAGGAGAAACTCATGAATAACTAAAGGAATAGCAAAAGGAAATGAGAAGCCTTCCAAAATCTTCAGGAGTTCCTCATTTGTTTGCTTCCTCTAGGACTTTTGCTTTCTAAGTTAGATGCTTAACATCTATGTGTTTTTGCTAAAGGTAGTTTAAATGAAATATAACTCAGAATGTCACTGTCCTGGAAAATCAAAGCCATTTCATAAGTTAAGTTAACCACAAGAGGGAACCCGATGTTGTCCAAACAATGAGATTTACCTGGCCTGTGGGGAAAAAAGAAAAGTTGGCTACAAATTTAATGTAACCATTATTAACTGAGTACATTTCCTAGTTTACAGCACTTTCTGTATATAATAAAACAAACCAAAATCAAATTTAATCAACTGTATTCGCTGGATTCCATACAAGTAAGCTTTAATATTCCTGAGGTTTTGTAATATATCATTGTACAATTACACCTAATAACACATGGCTTTTGTGCAGCTGAAAGTGAACAAGTCTGTACAAAGCCTGTTAAAGAAGAAATTCCAATATTTGGACCTTTAAAGGTAAATGCTGTTCCTCATAAAGAAATAAAACTCTGCATTATAAAACTGGAGACAGCAATGAGTTCTAGCAATATGGGCAACTGAAAATAGAACTCAAGTGGATTTTAATGCTGGAAACTTCAATGCTGACTATGATTTCAGTGATACCAAACAGTGTGTCTATGCCCCAAAAACAGGCAATTTTAGAAGAAAAATATAAATTGAAGGAAACCAACATTTTCATTAGCTTGAGAAAATTAATTTCCAAAGCTGATAATTTCACTATGTCAGAACAGGCTGTAAGCAGGAACAGTGGTGCCTGGCATTGTGGCTCCATCATGGAAATCTTGACATTGGGATGCAATATACCACTGACTGCTGCTTGTCAGGGATAATTTGACAGGGAAACATGAACAGCTGCTTTCATCTGGAACACCACTGCAGATATTATAGGATTAAACAGGTGTGCATGTATTCCATAAAAATGTTTGCAGCTATCAAGTAAAATCTCAATGCTTCCACAAAAGCATGCCCAGAAAAGAGGAATCACTGTCCTCATTACAGAACTAATGTTCAATAAGCCACAGAACCATCCAGGACTTATTCCCAGGTGGTGGACAGAGTTTTCAGCAGCTTTGTTACAAAGTCCTCTCTGCGTTATTTGTGCCCTAAAATTCAAACCACTAAACAAAGGCACTTTGACCACAAAGACAAATCTGCTAATGTGGGAGTATGCCACGTGAAAATCTCTTCTCCTCAGCAGCTGAGGGCCACCGCCACAATGGAGATATTCCTCCTGCTCTTTAACACGATTCAACAGCCTTAATTTACACATCAAAGGGTGCAAGGGTTACATACGATCGAGATCTGTGCCTGGATCGCCGGTAGTTTGGATCTGCCTGGGTTTTCCCCTTCTGCCGCCGCAGCACAGCTTCCCACTGAGGAGCCGAGTCAACCATATCATTCTCCTGCCGCAATCTGAGAAGGAGGTACCAAGAGTTTAGTCTGAGGGCTCTGAGGGCAGGATGCTCTGAGAAGCAATGCGGTATTTCCACCCCCACCCCCCAAAAATCCAGCTCCTGCAACGCTGCACTTAACCTTTCATCTTGGTAAATTTTAACTAGTGCTCCCAAACTGCTTTAAAGTGTAAGAACTATATAAAAGAAAATTCATTGTTTTGTTATTTAGAAACAGCACAAGCCCAAAATGTAACAATCCATGCCTTTAAGGACAGACTCATAACTTGCATTCTTCTTCCCAGTCCAAGCCGAACATCTGGAATTTTTTCCCTGTTTACATATTCCACTCTACCTCATCTGCACCAAATGGGAGACTCACATCATGCTACAAGGTTCTACTATTATAACTTTCAGAAGCACTTTACTGCAGCATGCACCTTTCTAGGATCCAGGGAAAAATCTGCTTGGTGAGTCCCCACTCAGAAAAATCATTCTTTCATCCCAACCTGCAACAAAGCTCAAGATGCATGCAGATCTCCATGGCACTCCTTCTGCACCATCCCCTGAGGCTTTGATCCCTGTCACGGCTTGTGTGGCTCTAAATGACAGGCTGTGCTTTTTATTTCTTCCTTTTTTATTTGGTTTCTTTAAAATCCATTAATTCATTAATGGGCTGCATTACAGATTGAGCCAAATATCAAAATCCTGTCAGCTCAGCATGTTTGTTAGCAGGCTGCAGTAATTCCGCAATGCCACAGCCCTCCAGGCAGCCAGGCAGTGCCTGACCAAAGTTCCACAGATGCTTCCCACAGTTTTGAGGTTGCACATATGACTTTTGGGATGAAGTGCTAAGGTGGTGGAGCAAATGGATATGCTTGGTCACAGCAGTGAATTTAAAATTCAGCAGGGATTTCGAAACATCCCTGGAAAATATCAGCCAAGTGTGGATTGTCTGATCGGATGGTATGACTGGGATACTGGAGAAACCAGAGGGAAGACTGACAGGTACAACAAACAAAGAAGCCAACAGAGATAAAGGGATTACACTGGAGATGTAGGCAATGCAAAGTATGTTGTTGTTGCTCCTCACTTCAGATGTACTTTTCTCTTTGAGTTTTGAATTGTATCAGGCTAAACCAGCTACACAGGCTTCTGCTTTTCCTTTAATCAGATCTTCTCTCACATGCATAATGAATTTTGAGTTCAATCCCCAGCTACTGTAAACAGCCACAACTCTATCAAATGGTATGAAGCATCTGGAGAAGACTGCAACCTCAGGTTTTGATTTCTAAGCAAATCTTTTTAAATCTGTAATCTACTGACAGGTATTAACATAAATTTCTATCTAAGGATTTAGTAAAAAGACTCACACAGCAGCAAGTAATGAGTTGTGATTTTCATCCCAAATAATCCAATTTGTGCAAACAGCAATCATCTCATATGGTATAGACACCACCAACTGCCTCCCACACACAGCAGTCACTTGCACAAAAATACTGAAAATCTAAATATATAAAGTTAGCATCACAGCTATTAAAACAAGTAGTGTCAGTACTCTCTTAAGTACTGTTGCACCACAGCAGAACTCTACTAGATGGAGACATGAAGAAACAAAACATACATTTTGCGGCTGCAAAGAATGGTAGTATGCTCACATTTAACAAGGTAAAAGATGACCAAGGTACCACAATCTCTACATGAAATTCATTATTTGAATGCAATGTTCAAATTCTAATAATTTTGGGGCAAATATTTTAGGTTTTTGGTGACAGAAATGACCAAAAAATGCTGAAAGAAGTTTAGCTCAAATCCTAAATTTCTATTTAAAGGTACTTTTGAATAAAAACTGTTGCCCTTGTACTGAAAGCCCATTACAATTTTAATTTCAAACTTTTCACTGAGCACTGGCACAGGTTGCTCAGAGAGGTGGCGGTGTCTCCATCCTTGGAGATACTGAAAAGCTGTATGGGAGTGATCCTGCACTACCAGCTCCTGGTGGCCCTGCTGGAGCAGTGGTTGGACCAGATGACACCCAGAGGTCCCTGCCAGCCTCAGCCATCCAGTCACTCTCTGATTCTAATCAGATGCATCTTCTAAGTGTAGATGGAAAGCATGCTTCAGTACACACTGTCTGCTCCTTTTATATATTATTATCTACTCAATAAATTTTGACCACAGGACTGAAAATGCAAATGCATTTCTTCTGTGACTGAAATATGCTCATCACAGGTTCTTCTTCACTTTCATATGAACATCTGCTTAGTAGAAAACATTTATATAATGGAGAGAAACCTCAAAGACTGAGATCAGGTAAAAAGATTTTCCCCAAGATTTTTCTAGTTTTCTACCTTCAGAAGCTCTCGTCTACATTTCTGGTTTTCTCTGATAATTTATTTTCTTCTGGCAAATAGTTCACAGTGATCTCTTGTCATGTGAACAATATATTCTACTGTACTATGATCAGAAGCAGACTTCTTTGGTTAATGTGAATATTCACTCATTTTATTCCAATAAAAGAAAACAATTTTGTTTCTGCTTCTGTCAGGGACCTGATTATTGTACTAGGAAATAAATTGTATTAGTTTATGCAACAGCAGAAACTTCAGTAAAAGCAGTTGCAAGCCTCATTATAATGTCCTATTTAACCCTGCTAGGGCTGGTTCATCTCTGAAAACAGGAAAGCTGCTCAGAGCCTCTGACCTTCCAGCTTGTTATGTTCCTGCTATGGCTGCTAACAAAATGCAGAAATTCATTAGGACTGGTTGTTTTCCTGCACCTGCTCACAAGGAACAAGTCTTAGACTTCCAACTCATTTAGTACTTGTTTAATCTAACACTGATAATGACTTTTTTTCTGGTCAGATTTCAAGTGACCACCTAAGAACAAGAGATGCTGAAACATTAACATTTTTCTTATATCTTCCATTTCTGAAAATGTGAAAAACTTAAAGACAACCAAAAAAACCTGATTTTTTTATTTCTATTTTTAATTTTTTTCCATGAAGTGAGGAAGAGAGCGTAAAGGCCCTTTCATTCTTCAAAAAATGATAAGCAGTACTTAATCCTTCTTACAATTCAGTGTTTATATTGCCAGGAGTTCTTAAAAACATTCTTGTGGTCAGTTTCTAATTTCTTTCACTTGCTTGTGGAGCTCCCTGCACAAGGAGTTTCACAAGAGAAAAAAAGCCTGGCAAGAGTTTTCTGGGAGAAAGGGATACAAAATACCATTTACTGCTGATCGCTGAAACTACACTCAGCATATCATTTAAACTTCAGCTGGAAAACAAACCTTCCATGCACACTAGGTTATTGTTAGCCAAGTACCCTACAAGACTGTGCTCTAATTCAGGTAAGCTTCAAAGAAATCTCATGTCTCAGATGTGCTTTATGCCATCCCATGTGAGTGTCACAATGATTTTTTAACATTTCTTTAACTACTGCAAGTCATGCTGAAAATGTAATTATACTGCATACTCCTGCTGCTCTATCTAGCAGGCAATTATTTCTCAGAGCTTCCAGAGATCTGGGAATCATTTATCACTGAATATAAGACATGAAGAAATGATGGCATCTCATGCAGACAGTAACTTAGAAACTTTGCCTTAAAACAGTTCCTCTTTTGTCTAGTTACATTTCTCTTCCACTGAGTTTATGCAATATGAGGAAATTCTATGTGTTTTTAAAAAGTGTATTTTCAGAAATACCTCCAGGATGTTGTGATCTCCAGTGCAACATAAAATACAAAGCTTTGAAAGGAATTTATAGGAAATCAGTAGTTATGCCATCTTTTTCGTACCACCAACAAGAAAAATAGAATGCATAATACAGGACTTTTTAGCGTCACTTGATATGAACTATTGCTGTCCTACTAAAACTTGATGCTGTACACATTTTGGGTTTGGAGCCACACCTGACCTTTTGGAAAACAAAATCTTTATACAATTAAGTATATGAATTAAAAAAAAAACATTGAGATTCATATCCACTAAAACTATTTTTACTTCTCAACAGCTTATTTTCTGCTTGAAAAAATCTGCACTTGAATTTGTGCAGTAAAAGTATATGCTGAGAATATGATTATCAAGATATTATCCACTTTATTTGCATTTATACTGCAAGTCTTCTGTAAGTGTGGCCTGTACTTGATCTTGTGGTTCATTACTGAGCTCTTCCCAAGCAACAGGAGAGCAGGCATTCATTGCATACAACTGTAATGATGTATTCTGGCAATTATCACTCTTCTTATTCAGAAAAGGGTACCTGGCAGTACAGCCTGGTTGCCTCAGGAGGACTCTATACAAATAAAATATGTTAGATCCCTTCTTACTAGGTTTATCTGAGAAAAGACCATCTCCATTTTTCTGTTTCATGTGTCCCTGTCTAAAATATTTAATATATTGTCACCTGTTTCTCTTCTTCCGATGCTCTCTGTTGGAATTTTCAGATTCACTGCCACTGCTGGTGTTACAACGGGACCGTGACCTGGAGAAGAGAAAAGCAACATCTCAGGACAAATTTATCTACTAACACCAAAATTATTGCAGTGCTAAATAAGGAAAGAACAACACTGTAAAGACATTACTCAGAAAATCAGAATTAAAAGACTCTGGAGTGCTTGTCTACACCTGCAAGTCATATTATCTTTTTCTTATTAATTGATTGGGAAGCACTGCTTCAAAAGTAGTACATCCAGAGTGTAGTATCAGGTGAGTGCTATTTTAATTTTGAATAGTTTCACTGTTTCGCTTATTTTTTAAAATTTGTATTATTTTATCGTTCAGCATTCTTTTTGCATATGCCACATCAATTTGTTTCTTGGAGGTGTGAAATGTTTCATCTCTAATGTGCATGGCTCTTTTCTTCTTGCACATTCTGGTACACCCAATAGAAATTATACAGAATTCCAGGTTTGCAAGCAAAACAAAATGCTCACATAATGTTCTATTCCCCTCAACTTCCCTCCTGCAAGTTCCTATGTCCTCAGTCTATGGAGTCTGTTCTCCTCTCTCTCCTAAATTAGAAAATCATTAGTTCAAATATCTCCCACTCAAACAAAAATGTGCTAGAAGAACAGGACAGTTAAAGTCTAGGAAAATCAGCTCAAGCCAGATTGTCTGAAGGGAATGTTAGGCAGCCTGGAAGAAACACCAGTACCACTAGGATTCTGCGTCTCTTTATGGAAAAAGAAGGCTGCACTACCTACAGGCAAACTCCTCTCTATTACCTGAGACCCTTAAATCCATGATTGCGTTTTGGAGCACACAGACCAGCTGTCAGGGCTTTGGTCCTAGAATCCAGGACTCTGCCACTCTTCCACTGGCTAGGTCCGAAAGACTGGCACTCTCATCAAAATCTGGTTTGGATCCTTCGTTCTTTAGTGTGAGGATGGTCTTGGAATGGGTGGATTTGATGATCTGAAAAAGGTCCTTCCCAACCTGAACATTCCTGTGATTCCATGAATGCCCCCAAAGACAGACATGTTTCTCTGCTGTACTGACAGCCCAGCTGATCAATGAGGAAAGCTGACTGATATTAACAGGAGCTAGTCTACAAGGATTTGGGCTGTCTGAAGCTGGAATCGATGATGGTTTTGCTGCAATGGAAAACAGAATCTTTCTTCTGAGGTTTCTGGCCATGAAATAGGAGCTGTAAGGGGATACATATTTTCTTACGCCTCCCAGCTTTTATTTTGCTCTTTGATAGCTGCCATTTGTAAGAGGACAGATTTGTTAAACTACACCTCAAACAAGCCAAGGAGAGAAAGCAGTTCCTTAGGTGTAAGTAAGAGGTAAAGGGAAGCATTTAATGACAAGGCAGGAATTTCCTGACGAGCTCATTGCATGTTCTAATGGTTTAGGAAGAAGAGCCCAAACAGGATGAGAGAAGATTGTTCCCAGGGAACAGCACAGATGCAGCATGGAGCTGCTCTATCTGGTCAGGCACATACCACTCTGCTTTCCACACGACTAGGACTAAATAACGAGGACACTGTTACAGATGTCATTCTGACACACCTGAGAGCCTCATGAAATTCTCCATAAAACCAGTGAATTATGGTTGCCTCCAACAAATTGCTGAGTCTTTAAATTCCCTGGTCTACGGAGTCTGTTCTCCCCTCTCTTCTAAATTAGGAAATCATTAGCTCAAATAGCTCCCATTCAAACAAAAATGTCTTAGAATAATAGGACAGCTAAAGTCTAGGAAAATCAGTACAACCCAGCTTGCCTGAAGGGAATAAATTTGTCGAAGTGAAATTTCCCCCCAGAGAAGGAGCTTCTCCCTGTTGGAAAAGACACCAAGTTTAATTTTTTTCTTTTTTATTTTATAGCTTTAGTCAGGTTTGTTCACCTTTGCCCCGGGGGAAGGGAAGTTTTTTTCAGGGCATTGTTCCCCCAAGCAAGGCCTGATGAACTTAACAGACTGGGAGTAGCACAGAAGGAACACAGAAGATAATGACCACCAACGACCACTAATGACCTTCAACTACAAACATCAACCCTGGCATGGTCGGAGACAACTGGTCTGGGAAAGGAAAGATAGGAATGAGGACCAAATTAGCATTGGAGGTGAACAAATTCATATCCAATAGAAAACCAAGTACTGAGAACTACATAACTTGGAACCAATGAACGCCGAACCAATGAATCTCTATGGGTTTTGACTGTAAAAAATTATAGAAACGTCTGGTAAAATGTATGTGTCATAGAATTATTTCCTCTGTACACCCAGGCTACATGAAGATGAAATTATTTCTGTTGTACATCCTGGTCAGAACAACATCCTAGCCAGAATAAAGTAATGCCTTGATTCTCTAATACTAAAAATGTTGTTGGAGGGTTTTCTGGTTTTCCCACAGTTTCGGTGACATCCCCATCCCCAAACTTCACGTTCATAATTTAAAGCCAAGTTATCCACGCTGCCAGCTAAAAATACACTTTTCTGGCTGGAAGTGGGAAATAAAAAAATATGTGTGTTACTACAGAAAATTGTAACCCTAAAGGAAGAAGAAAGACAAAAAGATTGTGTCAAAAAGAGTCACTCAAGCACAATGGAAGAGTTAAGAGCAATAAATGCTCTAGAACTGCAGCAGACCTTACACAGCCAAAAGTATACCTTTCCCCACCCCAGTCGTATCAGATGTTTCATAAATATACCACTAACATCAACATTAATAAGTCATTTGAGCAACACTGTTCTTTCACACTTCCAGATCATCAGCATGACTCTTTTCTTCTACATTTTTCAGTATGACAAAAAGTTTCTTAATATGATTTAAGTAATTTATCTCATAAGGTACCAAAACAGCCCAAAATCACAGTGTGGCAGGCAAAGTACAAGATAAAACATCCAAATTGATCAAACTCAAGATAAGCCTTTCTCTAACTTTTCAGGAATGGAAATCTGATTCACCTTTTGGATACTGCTTATCTAATTTCCCTGTGTTCCGTGTCAGGAAAGCATTTGTGGGGACACAGAAGGGCTCTTGAGCTGTCAGCTGAGTGGCAGCTGCTCATGCTTGTTGTCAGAATATTATCTTTCACTGAATATTAAATATCATCTTTTATTGAACTGAATAAATTACCAAAATTAGGCAGAAAAAAAAGATAGTTTCCTAAATCCGGTGCAAGAACACCTGAGATCATCCTGATCTCTGACAATTTTAAGGTACATTTTGTCCTTCATTCCCCTGTTTTCCTCGTCATGCAATATATGTGATATTTTGCAGGTAGAATACCTATATACTCTGGCATAAGGAGCAGAAAAGAAGTCATAGTCAGTTTTACAAAAGACACAACAAATGCTGCCTAGGAGAGGGCTTGGAGAGCTGAGGAAAACTCATATTCTGGCACAGTCATTTTCTGAGTAAAATGAGAGGAGAATAACCAAATTGTGAGGAAGTGGAGAAGGCCTTTTGCAATACAATAATAAACCTGTGATAAGAGGTCTCTTCTGTGCACTGAGGCTTTCCACCTGAGATGCTTAACTAAATCTTCCCAGTTTTATGTGCTGGACATCTATCACAGGACTACCGCTGGCAGCTTGTAATGCTAACATCCTTCCAAAAAATATTCTCTCGTAGTAAGTACAAAGTATCTGAGCACTTTCTCTGGCTTCCTGTGATTGTCCCGAGATGTTTGTATCTCTGCCAGAGCTCCATTCCCATGCTGCTGCAGTGATTCAGATTCTGGGAGTGCCTCCTCGCCTTCCTAAGCTCCGGGAGCCTCTGACATTGAAGCGCACTCCACTGTCTCCTTATTCCAGCAGTGCAAGCAGGAGCAGAGGAGTGAGGAGAAGCACTAAACAGAGTCATGACAAGCAGATGTGGCAAAAATCTGTCAAAAGCTGAAGCTGTTGAAAGTCACACCCAAATTCACACCTGCATTTTATTTGAAATGTGATAACTAGTCAAGTCTGAAATGGGAGACGGGCTCAGGGAGGAGAAGCTTAAGAAAAAATCAAAAAATGTGCAAGGCAGCAAGAGGACCATCAGGAGTTACATATGCCTTTGCACTTACCTGTGGCAGTACAATTCATCTCAGATGATAGCACAGTCGTTTGCAAAACAGATTAATTAAAAGTGGGTAGGGAGGCTGGAGAAGTAAAATCAAATCTGCAGATTCAAAACTCAGAAGCTAAAATTTCTGGAACTGACTTTCCAGTTGCAGATAAGCCTTAGGAAACTATCACAAGCTGCTTCTAACATGGGGTAATAACAATGTGCTGCAAGAGTCTGCTGTGATGAGGCTGTGCCACAGAGCATTTTAGCAAAGAATAAGAAATGAAGAATAAAAAGGTCATAACGCAACAAACCTTTGTACATTTAGGAAGATGAGGGAGAAGGAAGGAAAGAAGGGAATGCAGTGAACCAAAATATGACCAGTACCTTCAGTATCATTTCATACCTGCTATAGATCATATATTTACCTTCTCCTTTGCTTTAAATCTGAATCTTCGCCACTGTTTTGATTTTTCCTGTGACATTAAGGAAGTTTTAATGAAACGTCATAGAGTTACTTAGTACAAATTCACAGAACTACCCATAAAAAAACCCAAAATGTTTTAGTTTTTTGATGGTTTTTTTTTTTTTCCAGCATGATATCTGGCAGAGAAAATAGGGCATGTGCTTGTTTTAAATCCTTCAGGACACCTTTACAATAAGCTTTGAAGACATGATTCCATTCAAGCTCTCATTGCAACCCCTGACTTGCACAATTAAGCAGATCATTCTGCCCTTTATAGTTTCCTACTGTTTCCAACATAGCAGAGCATGGTGGCTTCCTCTTAACTCCAGTAAAGGGTGCATAAACAGCACAGCTATTGTTATTAACAGTTGGAAAAGGAAAGTGCATGAATAAAACCAAGACTCAGAAAGGCATAATTAAGTTAAAATCTACCTACTCTTGTCAATCTTCGAAGTCTCACATATGAGATAAGACTTTTAAAAACATTTTGTTCATGTGGTAGCCCAAGAGAAAACTTGCTATTGGCATGACTGTCTGTCCACTGACCAGATCAGCCCAATGC
>VXBC01001328.1:125338-136393 GCA_013399945.1 Ploceus nigricollis | reverse complement strand
CAGCTCTGCAGGTGGGGTCTCCCTTGAGCAGAGAAAACAAGACAATGTGGAGAGAAGAGAAAAAACAACTAAATTGTGGCTATCTAAGCTTCCCGTCAGAGTGTGAGTGACACCTGTATCAAGAGGAAGCATTTTTCCCAGCCCAAATCAGATGTCAAAAGTAGATTGAAAGGACAACAGTTTAATGGTAAAAACAGGAGGTTTGTGCAGGTGCTGGATTTCCTTTCCAGCTCAGCTCCTCCAGGGTCTCCTCATGTTCATATCCTGTCCCAGGGTGTGTTCCACCTATTGGGATACTCCCAGGTCAGAGGAATGCATTCAGATTTTTTTTTGTCCCCACAAATCCCTGCAAATTTAAAAACATTTTACTGATACAAAAAAAAAAAAAAATTCCAGAGCATTTGTTATGAAATGAAGATTATATAACAAGCTAAAGCATTGGAAAGTTCTCTCTTTTATATTATTCCTTTCAAATTTTTTTTTATTTTACTTTATTTTATATTATTCCTCTCAATTTTTTTTTATTTTACTTCAAAATTCACACATATGTCTATATTCATCCAAGGTGACACAGAGCATGCAAAAGCTCTGGAGAATGTTCCTCTTTGCCCTTTGCCAGCTGCAGTTCTCAGCTGTGACTGCGGGGCGTGAGTGGGTCGGAGGCAGAGACAGCCACTCACCCAATGTGGCAACAGAGGGAGTTCATTCCTTGAGCCCCTCTTTATAAAGGGGATTTGCCTGGGTACCCATTGGTCTGATCTTTTAACACTGCCCAGCTCCCAGGCCCGTGAGATGTCCGCAGCCAAGGATGGAATTGATTGGTTGAGGTTCCTGTCCATCAACCCAGGGGCCAGCTGGGTTTCTTATTTCTAGCTGAATTAATTGCCCAGTACAAGTCAGCTTGTACTGGACATAATGTGACATCTCCTCTGTTCTTTCTTTATTAAAAACTGCAACCTGCTCTCTGTCACCCATCTGCAAACCCTTTGCAAACCAGGTGACAGAGGACAGTATGGATCGAATTTGCATGAGACCGTGTGTCCCTGGAGCTGCAGCACTCAGGCCTAGGAGCTGTTAGGCGAGAACTACTAGTATCCTTTCAGGCCAACTTGACACAGGCTATTTTCTTAGAAGTTACAAGTTACAACTTACCTCTAAAAACAAGAAACTATTCAACTCTAAAACCATTTAACCCTTAGGACTGTTAGAGAAAAACTCAACTACTAGAAAAACAATCTGTAAACAGAAAAAACAGTTTGTAAACAGGAAAAAATAATTTGTAAACAAATGAAGTAACTGTCACTTTAAGAGTCCCAGATTTCCATGAGGTAGGTGGTCAACTGTTCTGGTTACAGGGCTCTGTGATGGCTGTTGAGGGGTTTTCAGGAGGATGCTGCCTCTGGTCCTGAGCAGGATGTGGTGCAGGCTGGACACATCTGTCAGGTGTCTCAGTGTCCATTGAAACACATTCATATCTCTGTTACCACGTAATGAGATCTCAAGGACCCCCCCATCTATTGGTGAAGGGGTCTCTCACCATTACCTTGGGTTTGGGCAGCTCAACATCACTGGATGATTGTACTGTTATATGATTGATTGAAAGACATGAGAAAAACATGAGAACATTATATCACCCAAGACTTAAAGGGGGGTGTACATTCACCCCAAACATTTTTCCCTTTTTTTTTGTTCTAATAAAAAATAGGAACAAAATATGGACTTTTGAAAACATTAATAAGGCAAAACTTACAATTGTGCATATGTTTTACTATTACCTGGGGTCTACTATTGCTGAGGGGCTTCTTTTTCACAATGAGAACTTGAAAGAACCTCTTCCGGACAAGATTTCCTCATTTATCTCAAAAGAAAAGGGTTAGCTATTGCAAAGTTTGCACAGAATTATCTAGGTCTAATAGTATATTTTTCCTTTACCAGCCAGGTTCAGGGCTTGATCAGGGCCAAGAACTTGGTTGGGAAAGATTTTCCCTACGTGTCAGTCAACCCAGGGGCCAGTTGGGTCTCTTATCTATAATCAAATTAATTGCCCAGTACAAGCCAGCTGTGACATACTGTGATATACTGTGACACTCAGCAATGCATAAATGAGATGCAAAGAATAAAACCTGTTTGTGAAACAGGAAAAAAAAATGCACAATTTTATAGATGGCAAATATTTTATCTCTTCAGCATTCCAAAAAGTGTCACACAAGAATCTGATTTAAAGGGTTCTCAAGGCAGTTTTCAGAAGATTTTAAAATCAGCAACGTCACTAAAAATATATATCCACATATAATTTTGTATTCATAATAGGACATATATGTTCAAGGTGTACACAAAAGTGAAGCACAAAGCAACCAAAATTTGTCAGTCTATCATCTCTAATGATATTAAAATTCACATTGATAAGAACTAAACAAACAGAAGGTTTGTCTTCATGTGTGATGGAAAGTTCAAACCGAGAAAAGTCTCGGAAAAAAAAATTGGAAAAATATCTGAAAATCTGTCTGTTAAAAAAATATACCAGAACACTTTTTCTAAGGTTTATTGGAAGAGATAAAGCAGCTCTGAATTGTGTTCACACACACAGAACCTCACAGGGCCAATTCTGTGCCTGGCAACAGTCTTTGGAAAACTTTGGAGAAGAGCTTGGAACCAGGGTCTGGGAGCAGGTCTGGAGAAAGCAGCCTTGATCCTCATGTGGGAGAGGGATAGATCAGCCCAAAATCAAGTAGATATTTAAAGCACCTGCAGGACACATATTTTTTGATGTTCTTTGTAAGTTTTTGCTGGCTCCCAAGGTAAATAAAGGATAGAAGGTGTGGAAAGGCAGAATGTGTCTAGAAGGGATAGAAGGACCAAGGAGAGGAGATGCAAGAACACAAACTCACCCAAAAACATTATCTAAACCCTGCAGTGTTCAGGCCATGTAAGCAAAATGGGAACCCTTAAGGGATGAGCAATGTGAGACAGTAGCATGTCCAGGAATACATTGTTCTGTTTTCACATTGCTAAAATCAACTTATTTTTTGGGAAGAATATTCACAATGTGACTAATCTGTATTATGACTGTTGGTTTATATATTTTTGTATCGAGAGTGATGGAGAAAAATAATATAAATTACAATAATATTGACAATTATGTGATAAGTTTCCTAATGAGTTTTGTTGTCTGTGTTTCATGGCACAGCCTTCAAACGCTAATTTATGCAAAGATTCCAAGCCCAGAGCTCATCTATCATTAATAATTTTGTGGAACTGGCAATTACTAATATGTGCACAGTGCCATTTTACTTTATAAAAATGTCCTCTTAAAATTAGGTTGCCTGAAGTTCCTGATGTGCAAATTAAGCATCTAATTTATTTTGCCTGGTCTTCCTGGCTGGCTTGATCAGTCCTATATTAGGCAGGCAGAGAGGGAGTGTTAAATGTAAAAGAGCAATCTCTCCAAAAACCTATGAAAGGCAGCAATTACAGCCAAGCAGAAGGTCAGAGATCACCTGTTGCTGCAGCTCTCTCCACAGAGAGCAGGCACAACTTTCCCAGGCATTGTCCTGGGGAAGGCTGTGAGAAGATCAGAGAAAAGAATGAGAAACAATTCTTACCTCCACTTGCTGCACCTGCTGTTGTGCACACGTGGATGCGTCATGGAGATTTGTTTACCAAAGGGTGATTTCTTAACTGGCCACTGGTGATGGTGTTTGGAGTCAATTGACCAATCTGGTCAAAGCTGTATCAGAGTGTTGGCAAGGGTGATGGGTTTTTCTTAACAGGATAGTACAGTATGATAAATTGATTGATCAGCCTTCTGCAATCATGGAGTCAATGCTAATTATTCCCCAGCGGGGACCCCTGCTACCCATGCTGATGGTCACCAGCCTCAGTGAGGTGAGAAGAATGAGAATGTTCCCAGCCTGAAACCGTCTTAATTTATGCAATATCTGGGAAGCTTTTGTATCTCCTGATCGGGGATTTTCCTGTAAGATATATCATCCAATAAGCTGTTCCACCACAAGGTTACTGGACCTGCTGTTATTTGCACCAGTGATGTGCTCAGCAAAGAGAACTGCCAGAACTTTCCAAACCTTTACTCTCAGATGGGGCTACCAACCCTGAAAGGGAAATTAAAGCATGTTAACTTCCCTGGCTGACAGCTCCATCATCAAGATGTGTGGCTCCTAACTAGACACCAAGATTAGACTGAGCACACAGCAAGAGGGGAAGGCAACAGAGACATGACAGATGACTAAAAATTATTTTCCTCCTTAATTCTGTGGCCAGCTTGTTTCTCCAAACTCTCCTCTAAGGAGGGAATATCACTGAAAGCAGACAAACCTCCCTGGGGTTATATTTTGCAGAATAGAACCTACCAAACCCCCTTGCTAGACTAACTGCTTCCACAGGGAAAAGTCTGTTTGCAATTAAACTAAACAGGCATCACTGCAAGTTAAAAAGATTTTGCTGTCCTTGGAGGTTTAGTATCAAACCTAAACAAAAGTAAACCACAGTATTGGGTGTTGCTCCCTGCAATTCCACTGGAATCACTTCTCACAAACCACTTGTGAGCACAATTCCAACAGGTGCAATTGCAGGAGATAATGACTTGCTTAGCTATTCAAACCCGATAAAACTATCAGCTTTAATAACTCCTCAAGAACACTTAATATAGTGGGCATTTCATTACTGCTTTCAACATTCTCGATATTTAATGGCCATAAATAGTTGGAAATGTTTTACATTCAGCTCCTCGCCCTGTGGAGTTGAAATAGGTTAGAGAGAAAAGTTTAGCAAACAGTTTCTGAGGAATATTTTTGACTAATCTTAACATTGACCCGGCACTTGGACAGAATTTAGAGAAAAATGTGCAAATTTATCATGCTTAAAGACTGCATTATCTTGTCATGTTGCTTCAAGAATATTTTCTGCTTTCTTTTTCCTTCTGCCATAACCTCCTTGTCTTCATTTTCTTCAGACTGTGGCCTTGTCTTCATTTTCCTTAGAATAAGATCATTTACAATGTACATTGCCATTTATGAACCTATCCAAAATATATGAAAGCTCTCTGGAACCAGTAGTTCTAGCTGAGAAGAACAAAGATAAGATGGCACAGAGGAAAGCTGGCACTGTGCCCTCCTCTAAATCTGGTCATTTATTCTGAAGTCAAAACAAAAATTGTTGGGTCCTCTGCTCTCTTATGAAGTTTGGATCTTTCTCAACACTTGCCATGAAACCTTCCCATAAATCATTTGGAGCTGTTAATTTACCCACATTAGAAAGCTCTTGGCAGTAATGACTCCTGAAAACATAGATCAGACAGGAAAGAGAAAGATTCTGCAGAGCCTAAAGATTGGGATGGAGAAAAACTGCCACTGTCTTCCAAAATGACTGTCTCAGGACACTTGATTTTTAGGCTTCCTACATCAAGGCCTCTCAAAGAGGATGATGTTCCCAGGGATTGGAAATTATGACTTTGAGGATTCTCAAACTTACAGCAATGATATCACAGTCTGAGCTGAACGGCTTCATTTATATCACCATCTTCTTACCTTTACTCCAGATATGAGTTTAATTATGTCTAGCTTGATTTAATTAGCTATATTTCTGTCTGAGGAGGATTCTTAATTTATTCCTCAGTCTTCAGAACTGACTACTTTATCTGGCAAGATCCTTTTGAAAGAAACAAAATTAAAGCTGCTTTAATTAAGCACTTTCTATGGGGGAGGTGCACAAACAGCCCAACTCAAAAAACATATGAATTATTTCATGGATAAAAAGAGTTCCCTCTGAGGGTGGTGAGGCACTTCCAGGTTGTCCAGAGAACCTGTGGCTGCCCCTGTATCACTGGAAGTGTTCCAGGCTAGGTTGGACAGGGCTTGGAGCAACTTGGGATAGTGGAAATTGTTGAAACTAAATGATCTTTAAGGTTCCTTCCAACCCAAATCATTCTGGGTTTCTGTGATTATGCTGCCATTCTATCTGAGAGCAAAGACAAGACCATGATGATCACAATGTGTGGTGGATGCTAAGACAGCCATACATAATCCAGCCACAGGGAAAAGCTGACACACTGCACAGGAGGTCAAAAAAAGTTCATCAGGAATTCAGCTGGAACTCTCCTAGCTCTTGGTGACATGGGTGTTTCACTGGGAGTGATCACAACATAAAGATAAACAAAGCATCTTAAATATTTCATTCATTTTCAGCTCTCTACGGATCCATAAGCCAGTCAAATACATAGCTGGATAAAAAGCAATGTATAATATAATGTAGCTTAGAGCTAAGAGAGCTGCAAATATAGAATCCTCCTGTTTGAAGTGTCTATATATCATAAGGTTCCCAGAGGAGGACAAAAGATTAAGGCAATGGGCTGAGTTACAGGCACAATGCTCAGAAGTTACTAGAGAAAGACTTACCTTAAACCCAGTATTTGTGTGCAGCAAAAAAAAATAAATTCCTTCTGTTTACCTGTTTTGTGTTGTTTCTAAATGTTTCAGTGAAAGGCTTCAAGCTGAGAACTTCAGAGAACTGCAGCCTTAAAACTCCTAATGCACCACTGCATTTTCAGCATGAATTTCAATATAGCCAAGACTTGTCCATTCTGCAAAATTCTCCCCAGTTTTAGGTAGCCATAGGTTGATACCATTTGGGAAAAGTGCAAAGTTCCTTGATCCCCTTTCAGCTGTTTTCTGTCAGGAAAATTTGAAACACAAAGAAAGGAAAGAGTAAGATTGTATTTGAGAACGCTTTCATTTCTTCACTTTCATGTCTGACTGTGCTCTGTGCATTAAACAACATCCCAAAATGGTTTATTCTCTCATTCTCTGATAAAGGACATCTTTATGTAGTTTTATATTTTCATACTGTATGAAGGAGCTTTATTTTGTTTTATCTGTCACAACATATAAAAGAAAGACAAAGAACATAGAAAACAAAAAGCAAGAATCGCAAAGCTCCTTTCAACCTGCTGCAATTCACTCTTTCTTGCATAAAATATATAAAAAAAGATCTGGCTTTGAGATAAATACACCTTATAGCTGTTTTGAGTGTCCCATTATGCCAAAAGAACACAAGGTAGATTACAAACATGACAAGACTTAAAAACTAAATCTTCTGACAAGCCTGACTTGCACATGACTGTGAGACTAGTGAGAAGTTAAAAAGACTTTTTTTCAATTATCATTATTGCTTTAGTTTTAGTTTTATAAGCACTGACAGCCTCAATATTTTGAAACATTTTAGTCTCAGAGGCAGTGGTAGCACAAGGCCTACAAAGCTGTAGAGGCTCCTTCTCTGAAGATATTCCACCCCACCTGGACGTGTTCCTGTGCAACCTGCTCAGGTGTCTCTGCCTTGCAGGGAGTTGGTGCAGGTGAGCAGAGCCAGGGTCTGCTGCAGTTTCATTACATGAAGTTGTGTTATCAGATCTCTTTCCCATCATACTTGGAAAAAGTGGGGGGAAACCGACTAAAACCCATCAAGTGAGACCTGTCTGTGGCGAGTGCAGTTTCCCAGCACTCTTTCCTGGCTCACTCTGCAAGTTTCCTTTTGCATGCTGGGTTCTCTCTCAGGTGATTTTCTCAGAGGTTTGAAATGAGACTGAGGTGTTCTGCCCCTTATCCTGACCTGGCACTCCAGGCAGCCAGAGATGAAGGCAGATGGAATCTGAGCTCTGAGTTCCATCTCCCGTGTTCCTTATTCTCTGTGCTCCCTCAGAAATTCATCTCACAGAGGTTTTAAATGCCCTGCCTCATTATTAGCAAATCTGTACCACACTGCAACTGTTCTCACTTTCTAACAGAACCTGAGGTCCTGCACCCTCTGACAGCACACCATGTGGAGTTATTTTCTCTCCCTTGCCTAGTTAAGAGGTTATTGATTGCCACTCACACGCTGTAATGGATGGCTTTCCACTGCCCACATTTGCATTCCTTCTGTATTTTAGCCTCTATTTCTTCCCTTCCCACTGATACTGTTGTAATTTGCAATGTGTGTACTGGTGAGAAGGTCAATACACTTTGCTGGACACTGCCTCAGTGATTTATTTTCACATCTCCTTAACTAAATCCTCGCAGTGCAGAGTTTTTTCAACCAATTGCCAGCAAAGTACCATCCCCAATTCCTGCCAGCTTTGTTGTTGTGTTATTGCTGTTTGGTGAGTACATTCTCTCAGAATTCACCCATTTGTTTCACTGCCAGTTTTCAGAATCAAGTCCTTGTTAACCACCATTATCCTTCTGGAGATATTCTTCTGACTTTTGGCATGAGCTTACAATTTCCTCTTGCCTTAGAGTTTACCACATTTCCCCTTGCGGTACTTCCAGCCTGCACGATTAATGCTGGTGAGTGAAACCACTCCTATTTATCACCTCCCAAAAAAATTGTGTAACTGCTCTTTAGGTCATGAAATTGGCCAGTATATGTCATGATGTGAGCTGTACCATGGAATTAAAAAAAAAACAGAGTAATAACAGAAAAGCAAAGATAACATGCAATAAGAATACAGTGCAGTGGTCTACCAGCTGAGACTTCCTCCAGGGTTCAAGTTTATACCACACACAGAATAAAAAAGGCTGAAGATTTAGTCCAGAACTGCTACAGAAAACCTGTACAGAGTCTTTGCTGCTGAAGAGATGAACAGAGGGTAGAATCCTAGAGATGGAGGTCTTGCACTGCCCCTGCAGGTAAATTTTGAAATTTTCTGAATTTATTTACCTTTAATATTATCTTGACCCTTTGTTAAAAATTGTCCAAAATAGCCTTGTTTCATTTAATGCAAGGTGATGAGCTGGTTTCAGATTTAAAGGTCCATTAATCCACAAGTTAAACTGCAACCAAGGATATCAGTGCAATTTTTTTTTAAGAGCTTTACAATAGAAAGTCCATATCTCACAGTTTAGCTGTCTGCAGTCACACGGGGAGCAGTTAGTGCATTAACTTTCCTAAACCAGAATTTCAATGATGTTTTATTACTTTCAGCAGACACACCGAATTGATTAAATTCACAAGCTGCAAAAATGGTTTCTGACAGCTGGGAGCTACACACTGCAAGGACAAAGGTTTGTCTAAATGATGAAGTCTAAAGCAATATCAACTGATAGCAAAAGGCTTTTAGCTAATCTAGAGAAGGGGGTGTTAAGATTTTTCTCCTTTAGAAAGCAAGAATAAGCTGCTTGAACTTTTCATATTAAAGGAGCTGCCTGCTTTTCAGGCTTTGGCAGCTTGGCCAGTGTGGAGCACTTTTGAATGTGTAAGTTAAAGACTCCACAAGAACACACAAGCAATTATTTTATTCATTAATAAGTTGCGGGATAAATCAGAGCCTGCTTCATTTTCGTCTCTGCATGATCACCAAGACACTGTGGAAAGACTCTCAAAATAAAATCTTGTTTATACTCCATTGCTAAAATACCAGCAACAGGTAAGCATCAACTGGAAAGAGGCCACTTCCTACGAGAAACAAATCAAACCTCAGGGTCACCAGAACAATGATCCCAGCAGAAAAGAGCAGGCTGATTGTAACTCTAAAATGGGCATAATGTGTCAGTCTGGAGGGACTGACTGACTGTGCAGTGATATGTCACACATGCATCACCAGTTAATTCTGCCTCAGAATGTGCTTGCACAGCCTGGTGTGCAAATGAGCACAACTGCAATTTGTGCTGACTGAAAAAAACCTAAATCTTGAAATCAGCCTACAACTGATTCAAATGATTTTTCTCCCATAGGTGGTCTCCTATAACAAAACAGCATCTTGTTTCCTTTAAACATTGTTGTATCAAGGTAGTCCTTGATATAACACAAGTCAAACAACATTTAAAGTGCAAAGACTCTGGTTAAATTTTTTTTAGTTCTGTGTGGCTGTTTTCATGGAAGGAGCTCCAGGTAAACACACAGACCATGTGATTAATATTAACATGAAATATTTTATAGAGAATGTTTGCAGCAACCACTTAGAGATGCTGGGTTCAGCATTTACCATAATTGCCATTACCACTTACGTGCAGCTCTTCCCCAGAGGACTTACACAGAGAAAGGTTTTATCTTGTTTAAACCTAATAGGCAAAAATTAGGTGCTGAAAGATAGAAATTCCATGAAAATTCACTAGGTGGGCAAATAGTATAATGCAAACCAGAAGCAATATTTAAAACAAAACAAAATGCCATTGAAAAAATACCAGGCAGTCAGCAAAGATGTTTTTTCTACTTATTGGTAATTTTAAAAATAATTAACATTTCAGCTTAAGTGTTTTAGGAACTTTCAAACTTTCATAATTCTACTTTAGAAATAAAAAAATATGCATAATTTTTTTCCACTCCTGACATCATAGACTTTGGAAGAAAAATATTGTTACCCTGTTCTACATTTTATAAAACCCCCTGCATGGAAAGTGAATGGTAGCAGCTCTGATTCTCTGCCTGCAGATTGAAGAGTAGCTGCCATCACCTTTGGTTCCCAGGGCTCCCATCAGTCAGAGAAGTGCAAATTTAGCATCAAACCCAGACTCAAAACTCAAACCTTTGTCCAATCTGGAAATACGTACAAGGTACATTTTTGTCTATTTAACAATATTTGAAACTCACAGCAAATCTCAAATTACTGCATTTACAAAGGGGGAAAATTGATTTGCTTTTTAACAGGAGAAAAAAAATAATTCAGTCTGTGGTGTAACAGAATTGGGATTTTCCTTCCCAAAGTTGAGGGCATGAGATTACACTGGATAAAGTCATTCTGTTTAATATTTTCCTCAACCTGAATATAGACATGTCTCTTCCTACATATGCTCCTCAGGGACAGCTGACCTCAGAATTCCCTGAGGCAAGCCCACAGGACAGGCCAGAGCTGGCTCACCAGGTGGGAAGGTTGTTCTCTCAGGATTTGTACTGATGGCTGCAGGCTGTTCTCTCAGGATTTGTGCTGGTGGTTTTAATCCCAAGGGTTGTGTGCAGCAACTCTTATTTCACTGTTATTTTAATAGTATGGCCCAGAACATCCCAAAACCATGCAAAATTAGGATAAAATAATGAGGTGAGCTCTTTGACAGTGAGTCAAAACAAAAA
>VXBC01001328.1:62238-125288 GCA_013399945.1 Ploceus nigricollis | reverse complement strand
AGACAAAAGAGTTCTGCACCCTTTAAAACACAGTAAGAATTGCAAAATTATCTAAATGCACATAAAATATTGTTAAAGGAACAAAAAGGTAACCAAAAATCAGATTCTGATGTCAGCAGTGGGGTTTTTTTGGTCATTCTTAAGCATAACGGGGCAAATCTGAAAACCCAGAACCGATAAAAATATTGAATGAGCTTTAGCTGGGATTCAGCTGCCTTAATTTGCATGTCAAAGTTCTATGGATGCATCACATATAGCAACAAAACACTCTGAGGGCATCATGTACAACATCGCAACCAGATTCCTTTTGCTTTTTTTCTTCCCCTTTTGATTTAATTTAACTTATTCATCACATGTTTCTTTGTGGATATCACCAAAGCACCCCACTTTGCAACTGTAAATGATGACTCAGAGTTTACAACAGCTCACTGCACTTTTTCTGCAAATGTAAAAGCAGAAAAAGAGGGGATCTGTAGAAAAATAATAATTATCTTCATAAAAGCAAACTGCTCACCATAGAGACACAAAAGCTTCCTTGCCAGAGCATGAGTGCATTACAAATTTTAAACTATATCACTGTCTTGAAATGGTTGTTGGAATTAGCCATTATGGACCTGAGACCCAAATCATTTAATGTGACCTTTAACTGGACATGATTGTTGCTGTAGCAGCCTGATGTAAACTGGAGCCTCACTTAATTAGCACCAGTATTACAAAGGCCTTGGACTAAATGATGTGGTAAAAACATTGCAGCTCACAGGAATGGCCACACATTTCTTGTTTTATATTTTTTCTGGGCAATATTCCTCATTCTCACCATTTTATCAGTTCAGCCCATGCTGCCACTATTGGAAGGATTATCTCTGGTTTTATTAGGAACAAAACACCCAGTTATCTGAATTCTTCCAAAAAATGAATGGGACTCAAACCTTATTCTTTCAAAAAAGGAAAACAAATAATCCCTGAGTGACTTCGAGAAAACTGGGCTATGGGAAAAAAAATTACTTTCAGCTCAAGTCATCATTTTTCCCGACCCTCTTTCAAGCTTTATTTCACCAAGTAACACCACATTTTTAAAGATTAACATGAGGAGAAATATTCTGCCCAGACCAGTGAGGCTTGCTAGATCAACATGATTACAAAGGCTGGGTAGTTGTGTTTGGTTGACACGAGACAAATTAAAAGGCAATGGTAACAATGTCATTCTGCACAGACCTTGCCATTCTCTTCAAACTGAAGTGAAAGGTTAGTGATGAAAGGTGCCTGAAAAATTCATGAACTCCCTGGAAAGTGTCCTTGTAGTGAAACCCTTGAGAAGTCAAGGAGCAGGGAAAGCAAATTAACTCAAGAGTCCATTCTTTGGGCTGCCTTGATTTCTTGAGGTCTTAAATTAGACCAAGGTCACACAGATCAACAATTTCACTGCTGATACAAAAACCTATCAGAATACTTTCCCCCTGCTTTTTCCTACCAAATAACAAGGAGAGTTAAAAGATGACCTAAACTGTAAAACACCAGTGATCTCCTGAATCCTGTCGCCACATCCCAGCTGAGGCTAGAGCACTCTAAAGAGTCCAGGGAGTGGTTAATAATGAGATGTTGGGCATTCATGCTTGAAATTGCAGGTCATTTTTGATTAAATATCTTGCAGAGGAAATAAGGCATGGCATCCTCACAGTGAGTTTGTAGTGCAATATGAAAGTGCATAAAAGCTAAACTTGTTAGAGGTGATCTAAGTGATGGGGGAAAACCAGCTCAGCCAAACTGAGACTTAACTCAGACTGCTCTTCAAAATTCAGAAAGGACATTTCATCCACAGGGTTGAGCTAAGCCTCCTGTAAAATGCTAGTTTAAATTGATTTTCCATGTGCAGTTTTGGTCTAAAAAGAGGAAAAAAATGTGTATTTATTTCTGGAGCTACTATAAGGTGCACATTTAAAAATACAGGAATTTTAAAGATCTCTAGCTGCTACCTGCACAAAAATCCTGAGGATTTTTTGTGGGCAGAGCTGGTTTCACCTTTCTAGACATTTTTCCACAGAAATATTTTGAGAGGAAGAAAGATTTCATTACAAAGGCACCAAATACCAGATGCTTCCCAGCCTCATTTCCTGATATTCATAATTCCTGAATGACCCAAACAAATCAATATATTTTTTGGCACAAAATATTTATTTACTTCTATGTTCTCTCTACCCTGGCCAGCAAATAAGTTGTCTCTGATCATCACTTTTTGCACATAAAATGTTAATCCCAGTTAGAACCAGTAGGCACCACAGTAGACACACACAGCAGATATATCATTTGAGATAACACAATATTCATAATATAAAGGAGAATAATGTGGGGATTTTTTTGTCTGAAAACACAGGAACTTCAGCATTTAAGATCAATAAAGAGTGACCAGAAGGTTGGCAGAGTTTTCTGCAGTAATCCAGGACATGGAAGGTCAACAAATGATATTAAAATAACTTGCTTCCAATTTTTGACTAAGAACATTATTCCTTCCACCTCATGTTGAATGCAGATAAACAAAGGGATGAAAAGTATCTTTCAGTATTGCACAGTCAAAACATTTACAATTCAAGAAACAAAAAACCACAAGAAAAATTATTAAATTGGTTCAACCATAATCAACTTTGCCCTGGTTTTAGAGTCTTGAGGTGTCTGATGCTTTTTTCCCCCTGGCTGTTGTAAGAACATGGGCATAAAAAATAGTTTTAAAAGGGGGAAAAGAAGCAAAAAATCCTGCATCAACCCAAGATTCTTACCTGGCACAGGACTAGAAGGTGAAGGAAAAAAGACAAATTCCACTATTAATATGGGCAGCATTCACTCCAAAAGTGAAAGCCTTTGCTATTGCAGGGGGGCACTTGTACACATAAGAACAAGCAACAAACACAGGTAATAATGCAATTAGTAAAAATTAACTGAAATCTAGTCCAAGGCTGTGAAGTCTTCCAAATATTGTGTTCCCTTCTTTTTCTGTGTGATTTTAACTTCACGTCTTCCTCCACCCCCACAGGCGTGTGGTGGGCAGGAAGGCTTTGCACCCACCCTGGCCTCCAGCAGGTGATGGCCATCCCTGATGTCCATGAGGTTTTGGGGTGTGGATGACAGCCTGGTGTGCAGCATGGCCCTCACAGGAGGGAGACTGTGATGTGCTGATGGTCAGGACTGTTGGATGTGTTACAAACCCCCTCAGGACCCAGGGCTGAAGCTGAAGCAGGATGATCAGGCTTTGGGGCTGGATATACACACCAGCAATAAAATGAGCTCAAACACTTGTTTTGAGAACCCTTGGCAGGACACCTCCATTGTGCTGTTGACCCCCAATCAGTCCTTTTACACCTCCATATGTTTAACTCTGGCTAAGCAGGAAACTGCCAAGACCAAGATTTCTACAAATCTGCAAGTACAAGCTGTGGCAGACGATAAAAGATAATTATTACTATTTGGCAGATTAATTTTAGCTGTCTTCAGCCTGTGCCTGTGGTGTATTTTATGGAGTTAATCTTTCATACAGTTTCATGTTTGTCCAGCATTCCCAGCATGTGTCATTGCAGTTAAGCCTCCTCAGTGAACTGCACGAGCCCTGCCAGAGGTGGGAGGTAACAGTCAGGTACATCATGTCTGTTCCAGAGCCTAAATGCAGACAGCAACAACATAAAATTTGCAGACATTATTTCAATTTTATTATTATTATTCTGTTATTTATCTTATGTCTTATTACACATCCTAGAAGGAACTTCTAAATGAGAACTGTGCAGCTCTGAATTCTCATCCCTTCAGCAAATTCCACAGGCTGGATTTGATGATCTTGGAGGTCTTTTCCAACCTTAATGATTTTATGATAGATTTGGGGATTTCAGAAAGAAAACCCATCATGTTTACCCTGCCATGTTTAAAAATTTGTTAAAAAACAAGGGACTGGAGTTTAACCTTCAGATCTACCAAATCAGTGGTTTGCATCCAATAAACAAAAAAACTTAAAATGAGCCTGGAAAATGCATTTCAATTTAAACTTTTTGTTAAAGCACAATGGCCCATCAATGTGAACTGGAGGCTTGCAAGTGTAGCAGACCGTTGTTCACAAAATGTCACAAATGGGATTTAAAATATCCATGACTTTACAAGACACAAATGGCTTGAAATAACTCAAAGAAGATTACACATGACTGAGTATATGCTTCAGGGTTTCTAATTGCTTCAGCTATCCCTAGTCCATCTTAGCTGTATAATATCATTTAAATATTTTAGGTAGTTTTCTTTAACAGACTCTTAGACTTAATGTTTCTGCTTTGCTTCAGGACAACATCTTTTAATTGCTTTAAATTATCAGTGATGTCTCCAGCATTTTCACTGAACATGGATTGATTTCAATTAACTTTCTCACGCTTTAGCATAAAAGCAGTCATATTCAATTTGCCCTAATTAGATCACCAACTTCTTGGAGCCAAAGCAATGACAGTCATTAAAAGGTTGAATAGAGAGGGAGAATCCAGGTTTACTGCATCGTTAGCCTCTTGTCATTTCCAAGCTGCAAGGAGAGTTTGTTCCTGTGCGAACAGGAAGGATTTAAATTCAGTTATAGAATTTAGAACTTGGAAAATTTTACAGGAGCAAATTTTGTGTCAGAATCAGGATGGTTCTTTTGTTACTGTTGCACTGACAATGATCCAGCTTTGCACTGCTGCCAGTGATGCACTTGCACCAGTCACTGCTTTCCCATCTTGCAATGCAGTGAGAAGGATGTTAGTAATTAATGGATATTAGTAATTAATGCTTATTAGTAAATAATGGATATGTGGTTGTAGTGTTCCTTCGGTTTACATCTCCTTGGAAATTTTCTTTTTTCTTTACTACCAGCTGCTCCAGAAAGGGACATGAAGACATTCTAGAAATGTTCTTACAATTAAAAAACCAAACAAAAACAAGCTTTGCAGCCTGAGGTGGGGAAAAATGAGGACAGAACAAAAAGACCTGTATTAAGTGCGTCTAAGGGATGATGAGACTTCACAGAGTCATTAAGCTTGGTACTCAGCTAGCAAGAGAATTCTGCAAAACTCTAAGTGCAAACATCCTCAAGGCAGTCACAGTTTTTCAAAAATCTACAAACGCCCCAGAACCGACAAACAAATCTATTCTAGTAGAGAAGGTCAAAAGATTAAGAAAAAAAGGGGAGAGTAGGACAGAGAGGAAGAGAGGACACTCTCAGTGTCCTCCACAGTGTTTTTCTAATCCCAGGAAAATACTCACACACAGAATCCCAGAATGGTTTGGGGGTGAAGGGACCATAAAGCCCATCCAGTCCCACACCTGCCATGGCAGGGACACCTTCCACTGTCCCAGGCTGCTCCCAGCCCCAGTGTCCAGCCTGGCCTTGGGCACTGCCAGGGAGCAATTCCTAATTCCCAATATCCCATCCAGCCCTGCCCTCTGGCACTGGGAGCCATTCCCTGGGTCCTGTCCCTCCAGCCCTTGGCAATTGTCTCTCTCCATCTTTCCTGCAGCTTCTGCAGGCACTGGAAAGTGCTCTGGGGTCTCCACACAACCTTCTCCTGTCCAGGCTGAGCAGCCCCAGCCCTCCCAGCCTGGCTCCACAGGGGAGGTGCTCCAGCCTCTGGACTCTCTCCAACAGTTCCATGTCCTCCTTGTGTTGGGGTCATCAGAACGGAATTGCAGCAATCCAGGTCTCACCAGAGCAGAGCAGAGGGGTGGGATCCCCTCCCTCCCCTGCACCCACGCTGCATTTGAGATAGAAGATACAAACAGGAGTGTGCTCATTTTCTGGGGAGACTCAAAGAGCTGTAGCCCCTTTCCCTGCCTTCAGCACTGCCCAGGTACATGGGGTTCCACGCTGATGCTCCTTGTGGAAAAACTGTTTATAAAAGTGTCTGTCTTGGACCACTCTGTGTGCTGGATTCAAAGTTATGTTCAGAGCCAGGAACCAGGTGACTGCAGCCCTTGGAAATAGTTCTCCTTCATGCTACCATGCAAGTACAAAAAATCCACAAAAATTTAATCTCTTTAGCCATGGGAGTCTGGGTCAAGCATCTTGTAGTATGTAATGCATTCTGGGCAAAGCTGGGATTCTTTTATATATTCCTCCTACATGAAAATGCATCCATTAAGGCATAGCTCTGGAATTAGTTTATGCTCATCTTTATAGACAATACAACTCTACAACAGCTCTGTTTAATTAAAAACTGCAATGGTGCAAAGTTACTGGGATATAAATCCTAGATCCATTGAAATCACATGAAAAATTATTACATTAATCTGTATCTAGTGTTCATAAAGGACAAAATTTTACATTCTCAAAGTCACAGGTATGCAAAGGGAGCTAAAAAGCCATTTATCAATTTTCCTACATGAATGAATTAAGCCCAGATTACACATTAGTACATTTGAGTAAGTAAGAGCAAATATTTACCCATTATTTAGCCATAATAGCCTGTTTTCAAATCCAATTTCTCCAGTGAAGGTCTTTCCTAGAGTGAATCCTCCAGTACTGGCACCTTGTGAACCTCTCAGAACAACAAAGTTATGGATCACTAATTAGCAAAGCAGCTCTGCCAGGTTGTCGTATTTCCAATGAAATGAGCATTTCTTGTAAATTTTGTAGCTCCCCCAGCTTCCCCAGGCTGGCTGGTGATCCCAGCTGGAGTATGGCATAACAAAGCTCTGCTTCTTGACTCCCTTTGGGGCCCTGCAGTTCTGCAATCAGAAACAGGGAATGTCAAATTCAGGACCAAAGATTTTACCTTTTGTTCAATGGGATTGGTCAGTGGAGCAAGAACAAGGAGTACCTTGAGCCTGGCAGGAGCATTTCTGATGTGTATTTTAATCCATTTCAGAAAAGCTGCACTGGGATGATGCTCTGTGCTGAATAAACCAGACAGGAACAATGCTATTCTGGTTAAAATATTTTCAGGGAAAACATTATCCCTGTACCAGCATTCCTCTCCCATGGAACAGAAACATCACTAACATTTGGTCCTGGTACTCTTTTGGATGTCATGGGGTCTGAATGCACAGAACTAATTTCTCTAAAATGTCTCAGTGGGTTACTTGGCCATTGCCAAAGGTAAAAAATTCAAAGATTTGGAATATTCTACTGAGGTGGTGACTAACAGACTGTTTCACTTTTTGGGAGAGTTTGGGTTGTGGGAGTTCATTTTGCATTGACCATGAACTGGCATAAGAGAACTACAAAGACAGCCACAAGTTTTTGAAGTATTTCAAATATGTTTTAAAATCCCATGAGATTTTTCTCTCTTTCTGTTTAATGAGGTTGAGGAACAGAAAGAATATACATAGCAGGGGACACCAGTAACACAAACAGTGATTCAAGAGGAAAAAAGGGATGTAGTTCCTTCATTAAATCTTAACTATTGAGCGTTAAGTTAAAGCATGTAATATTTTTCAAGTGAACAAGCACAATAAGCTTTGTGATCACCTGCATGTTTGCAAGCACGCAAAGATAGCTGGGATGCTGCACTATCAATATTACAAAATGAATAAATTCAATAAAACCATTTCAACAGGGAAAGTCAGGCACCTGGTGATGATTTGTTGCCTCCCAACCTTCAGATAAATTTAAAGAGCTCTTTTCAAAATATTTACTATTTATCCCTAAAAATTTCAGTGTTTAACAATGTTGAATGAAAATTCATTGAGGCTGAGGTGGAATTAGTAATTTTTAATGGCAGAAACATTCCTATTTCTCTATTTACCCAAAGCTCCATGATTAATCTTTGGCTCTTTAACTCTCTCAGAGACACCATCCTTCACATAAAAGGAGAAAGATGTTCTCCTACAATTTCCCAGTCCATTTAGGATAATTCCCTACATGATATGGCTATTACTGCTTTATGTAGTTGTATTTTACACAGTAATTCCACTGTTTCTTTCAGATCACCATTTTAAGATATTAAGCTTGGCCTGTGAGAACAATCTGGGCCTACTGGTGTTTATATTCAGTCACCTGTGAAGGCGTTTTAGTGGACAGCTCAAACAACTGCCCATTCCCTACAGATTTTATAGCCTGAATTACAGTGAAAGGCTGCAGAGTGGATTAATAATGATGTAATAGGGAAATTGGGCAGAATGCCACCAGTAAGATGAGCCTGTGTGCATGCACAGAGACCTTTAGCTGTCTCTTTTCAGCTGCCTCACTGCTGTCAGCTGCAGGGACCTCTTTGATTCAGGTATCTGCTATGCACCACGGAGTTCTGCAATACTTCCAAGAAGGAAAACTTGACCTCAGCCCACCTGTGAGATGGAAAAGACACAGAATTATTTGGCTCTTTTTTTTGTGTTGTCCTTTGAACTTCATTAGCACTTTTCACTGTAGGTGTTATGACACATACAGCTGATTCTTTAGCTTCAAAATATTTCAGCTGCACTATGGCACCTAAATAAGAGAAATAGGCAATGGTTTGGGTTGGAATGGACCTTAAAGCTCCCCCAGTGCCACCCCTGCCATGGGCAGGGACACCTCCCACTGTCCCAGGCTGCTCCCAGCCCCAGTGTCCAACCTGGCCTTGGGCACTGCCAGGGATCCAGGGGCAGACACAGCTGCTCTGGGCACCCTGTGCCAGGGCCTGCCCACCCTGCCAGGGAACAATTCCTAATTCCCAATATCCCACCCAGCCCTGCCCTCTGGCACTGGGAGCCATTCCCTGGGTCCTGTCCCTCCAGCCCTTGGCAATTGTCTCTCTCCATCTTTCCTGCAGCTCCTGCAGGCTCTGCAAGGCCACACTGAACTCAGCCCAAAGCTTCTCCTGCCCAGGTGAACAATGCCAGCTCTCCCAGCAGAGCTGCTCCATCCCTCTGCTCATCCTGGTGCCTCCTCTGGGCTCTCTGCAGCAGCTCCAGGTCCTGGCTGTGCTGGTCCCAGGCTGGGGCAGCTCTGCAGGTGGGCTCTCACCTGAGGGAGCAGAGAAGCTCAGAGCTGCAGAGCACTGGAAACGCTCTGGTTTTCTACAGCAGACACCATTGCACTAAGGAGCCAAAAAGGAGTTCTAAAATAATTCTGGGGTGAGGGCAGGACTCTGGAAGTTGCTGTTATAAAAGTGTAAAGATGTCATTCACTGTGTTCTTCTGCTTCTTTCTTGGCTGGATTGTGTGCTTGTGTTTGTGACACAGTGATTATCTTTTAATTACCTTCAGAATGGTAATCAAGACAAACTGACTTATCAAGCAATCATGTAACAGGGATAACTTGGGACAATTAATTTGATTTCAAAGCAAAACAGGCTTCCAGCACATACCAGAACAATGTGCCTGGTTTTTATTATGACCTTAATCAAAGCATAAAGTCATACTTGTTCTTTTTTGTCTGAGCTTGAATTTAACTCAATTCAGTCCTTCTGCAAGTTACATAAAAATTCTTACACTCAACCCAATATTATAATTCATACAGATTTCTATGTAAGCAAGGTTTGGACTTCTCTGTTAATGAAATATGACTAAGTGAGATAGTTGAACTCTCTTCCTTTCTCTGAGCAGATGCAGTTTTACTGAAACTGCCAACAAGCCTATTTCAGTTAGGGCAGACTGACAGAAAACAGAGGGCGTTTTCCTTCATCCATTAATTCCTTGATCATTGCAGCTGGAGTTTGTGGAAGGTCTGCCTCCCAAATCCAAAGATCAATTCTTTTTTACCAAAGAAGAGATAAAAAACTGAAAAATTTGGCCTTGAGGAACAGGAATAAGCAATGTCTTTCCTCGTTGTTTTAAAACATTTCCAGATGCTTGTTCCAGCATCTTGTTACAGCTGCTCTAATTTGGGGAAGAATAGGACAAGTTCCTTTGGTTATGGTAACAGCACCAAGGGTCACAGCCATTGATAGAGGTGCTGCTCTAAATTTCAAGCAACCTACCTAGATCAGAAGTACCTCATCTGAGAAATCTTCACCCATCATTAGGGAGAAGTAGAGAGAAATAATTGAGTTAATTACCTTACACTGCTTTGCAGATTATGAGTATTATACATGTGTTCAGCATCAGTAAGTATTTTTAACTCAGGAGAATTTACCATTAAATATGCTTTTGGTGATTTAGCTCACTAAGATTCTTTGTCTTATCTTTGGTATCATAAAGAAAAAGAGACATGGGCACTACCCAAATCCCTGGATCTGGTGATCACAGAAATCTCCAAGATCATCGAGTCCAACCTGAGCCTGACCCCACCTTCTTACCCAGCCCAGAGCACTGAGTGCCACAACCAGGCCTTCCTTGGACACCTCTGGAGACAGCTTTCATGGCTAATCCATATTATTGTACGGAGTGAGCCCATTTCTGGTTCCCACCACCTGTACATGTACTGAAGATGAATGCAGATATAACAGTGGAGTTATGTCCAAGGGAAGAGCAAATAAAACGTGCTTTATCCAGGCTCTGCTGAGTTGTGACAGCTATAGGTGGTCTATGGCTGCACAAATAATTTGGCATAACAGATACCAACTCAACCAAAGTAGCTCGTTAGAGAACAAGGAGTAAACAAGACCCTGTACACAATACTGACAGGCTGAATTTAAGTTCAAACAAGGGCACCCCAGCCAATCCCTCTGGAGTATGAATGCACCCAAATCATTGGCCAGTGAGCTGAGCAGAGCTGGGACCCTTGTCCAGTCCTGTGTATAAAGCAGGAAATTCAGCCTCCCTGTGAAAGGGGGCGCCCGACAATGAAATCCGTCTGCTGCTGCATGGGCTCGGTGTGTGTGTCTGTCGCATTCCTGACTCCACCTTCAGCAGTACTGAGTGACACAGAAAATCCCACACACAGTAACACAGGCCTGTATTCAATATCCTCACGTTTTCTACCCACAAGTTATAGCAACCGACTTGGCTCCTGAAATGTAATGGAAAACTCACAGGAAAAGTCCGAGGATTGGTCTGTGACAATCTGATTTAAGAAGCAGAAAATAAGAGAGGAAAGGTGAAAAGAAGAACACCAGAGGGAGTGGCTATTTCACAGAGCTGTACATACAGGCATCCCGCTGGGACAGCTGCTGGAATTTTAAATTTGTGTTTGTGGATGGAATAGGTGAGAGAAGTTTTGGACAAGTTTCTGGGCAGATGTGCTTCTGTCTCCTTTACAAACATCAATCAGTTGCTCTCGACAGAACTGTATTGTTTTGAGCTATAAAATTTAGGGGGGGTCTAAACAGAGCTGTATCCTGAAATGTTCCAGGGGCAGGAAATGAACTTGGATGAACCTGCTCAATCCATGGGGAAGCTGTATTCAGTGTCAGCTGGTGAAATTTCATTAATAAATATAGCAGCAGCAATCAGAGCCAATGACACTCAAACCCTTGCTTCAAACCCTTCATTTAAACAAAAGCTGCCCTAAATTTACTCTCTCTTATGGAAGGTCAAACATTTTACAGTAGCAAATCTGATTTAAACTACTTTGTATAAAACAAACCAACAGCCTCCCCAACTATCCTAAAAACTACATTAATACAATATTTTTATTCACAGTCATATATGGGGGATCCTTGTCATTTTACCAGCTCTTCCTGGTAATATTCTACTTAAGCCATTAAAAGTGGTTTAAAACTTTATTTAAAATTTTAATTAAAAAAACCTTTTTTCTTGGTAATAAAAATAATACAAGATTCATCTGTTGCTAATTTTTTCCCCCCAGAAATGGCATTTTTGACATGCTTTATGTGCAGCCTCTAAAAACCACAATTTTATTATCTCATTATTGCAAAATATTATCAATTATTTTCATCCCTCGTACCCTTTCTTCCTTTTTATTCTAAACAATTCACACTGGTCACGGTATAAAAAGGTGGAAGAATTCTGCCAACCTAGATTTTGTGCAGAAAATTTGGTAAATTATGTATTTCAACAACAAATGCAACACAAATGATGCTATATGGTATAAACTGTCATATTTCTCTCTCCCCCTATCCCTGTATTCTACTGAAATTTCAGTTCTCTCTTTTATCCCCCATCCAATCTCACTGAGTGCATTGGACCTTTGGGATATAACCATGTCCCTCTGGGGAAAAATAAACTATGCTGGCTATTTATAAAATGATTTAAATACTATATTTTCACCTGGATTATTGAAATCAATAAAAAGAAATGTGAACAATGACACATTGTTGATTAATTTTGCAAATACTTTTAAATGCATTACTAAAATAATGGAATTTTCAAAATGGTGAGAGAAAAAAAGGGAAAACGCTTCAAATACTTTCTGTATGCAGCTGACCCCTTTGTGGCTCTCTTAATTTTGATTTAATTACCTATTTATCTACCCTCATGTGTTTTAATGTCTTAATTATGAGAGAAGTGCTTAGAAAGACTTACCCAGCCCCGTGGCTGCCACCTGATAAGTGCAGGTACAAGCACCTCTAATCCATTTCTGAGCAAAACAAACCATCTGAACTTTAAAACCCCGTCAGATGAAAAGTGGAAATCCCCTTCAACCACTGCAAATTGTTGCAAAAATAAGGCCCTGATTAAATTCAGCAGTTATGTTGGCTTACACCTGATTCTAATGAATCATTGCAAATGATGAGGCAAAGGAAATTACTTTCCAATGTCATCCCCTCCATCATTCCTGCTGCATTCCAGTTCTATTTGGGAATGACATCTTGCTGGATGGGTGAACTAAAGAATTGTCAAAGATTATTTGAATAGATCTCAAGACAGGTCCCATTGCAGTTGGGAGAAATCAGACACTCACAAAGCAAAATGGGAATTTTCACATTTGCATGTGTTCAGTTATAAACACAAACTCAAATTTTAAACTGTATGTATTTAGTTTATGTATTATTTTCACTGTACATGTTTTTTATGAAAGGCACTTCTGAACGATTTTTGTGCTGTCTCACAGTCCTCTTCAACATCATCTTGTTCTTTTTGGCAATTCAACATATTTTATTTATCTTAACCTCCAGCACTCTTCTTTTTATTGTCCACCTTTAAACTATTTTATCAGGTGTTTTTACACTTGCCTGGCTTTACTCTTTAATCTTCCTGCTTCACCTTTGGTCCAGATATTTTACACGTTATAGATGTCTCTTTCCAACACTTCATTTTTCATCTCCATTGGATCATTTTTTTTGTCATAGTATATTCACTGCTAGATGAAAGACCTTCATTTATGTTTCAACACTTTCCATTTCTTTTCTATGTCTTCCTTACATTGATTTTTCTCACCTTCTCTTAAGAGAAGATTGGCTGATACTCCATCAGCTATTTTTTCTATTTTGTCTCCTCTGAGTCCAAGTGTAAAATAAGCATGGTAATTAAATTCTGAACTTTATTTTCATTGGTAATAGGATATGGAGAGCAACATTTTGAATTTATTTATTCCTAAATTAAAGAGACAAAGTATAATAAATCTTCATTCTTGTGTAGCAAAATACTTGTATTAATGATCAACACAAAAATATTGATAGAATTAAAGACGGAACGAACCATATCTGCATTTGTGATTCGCAGAGCCCTGACAATCACTAACAGGTAGGTAAAAGACTAAATAAAAAATCTGGAAGACAATTTTGAAAAAAGTTTCTGGAAGTTTGGACAAGAATTTTGGAAGGCTAGTTTGAATTTCTTTCATTTTAAAGCCCTCTGGATCAACCACATACTAACCACAGGAAAAGGTATTTTAAAAGTTGTGTTTTAAGAGCCCAGATTAATTTCTGAGGTAATTTTGCTCCCCGTGTTGAAATCCTTGTCTCCACACGCAGAGCTTCCTCTTTTAATCACAGAGCCCCAGGATGGGTGAGGCTGGAGGGGCCCCCAGGGCTGCTCTGGTGGCACCTCTCTGCTCCAGCAGGGCCATCCCAGAGCACAGGGCACAGCGGTGTGTCCGTGTGGCTCTGCAATGTCCCCAGGGAGGAGACTCCACAGCCTCTCCGCACCATCTGCTCAGGGCTGGCACTGCCAGGGCAGGAGTTCTGCCTCCTGGGCAGGGGCAGCTCCTGGGCTCAGGCCCTGCCCGTGGCTCTGGGGCCATGGCTGGGCCTGGAGCAGAGCCTGGGCCTGCTCTGCCCTCCTGCACACAGGGACAGCCAGGCCTGAGGCCCCTCTCAGCTGGGGCTCCTCTCCAGGCTGAGCAGCCCCAGCTCCCTCAGCCTTTCCTGGGCACCCAGATGCTCCAGGCCCTTGCTCAGCTCCAGGAGCTCCTGTCCCTGCTGTGCTGAGGAGCCAGAGCTGGACACAGCACCCAGAGGTGCCTCCAGGGCTGGGCACAGGGGCAGGATCCCTCCCTGACCTGCTGCCAAGGCTCTTCCCCATGCCCCCAGGGCACCCTTGGCTCCTTGGCCCCAGGGCACTCTGCTGGCTCAGGGACAGCTCCGTGTCCCCAGCACCCCCAGGACACTCTGCTGGCTCAGGGACAGCTCCGTGTCCCCAGCACCCCCAGGACACTCTGCTGGCTCAGGGACAGCTCCGTGTCCCCAGCACCCCCAGGACACTCTGCTGGCTCAGGGACAGCTCCGTGTCCCCAGCACCCCCAGGACACTCTGCTGGCTCAGGGACAGCTCCGTGTCCCCAGCACCCCCAGGACACTCTGCTGGCTCAGGGACAGCTCCGTGTCCCCAGCACTCCCAGGTCCTTCCCCGCAGAGCTGCTCCAGCAGGTCCCCCCAGCCTCTGCTGGTGCTGGGCTTGTTCCTGCCCAGAAGCAGAACCTGCATTTGCCTTGGTTGATCTTCAGATGTTTTTTTCCCTGCCCAGCTCTTCCAGCTGTCGAGGCCCCTGTGACTGGGGAATCAGCCACTCCCAGTTCTGTATCTTGAAATGGACTGGGAGCAATGGAACAATGTAATGGAATGAGAACTGTGGTTTTTTTCAGTGCTTCTAGATAACTAAGAGAGAAACAGAAGCAGCTGAAGCTGTGTGAGTGCAGGTACCTGGAACAAGAATTAAATAAAAGAAACAATCAGGTGAAATAGGTGTTGGACAGCAAACCAGGACCAGGAGGAAGACTGAACATGAACTATTAGAAGACCACATCTAAGAGAATGTGCAAAAATTTTCCAGTGCTCAGGAATTTTTAAGGAGTCCACTGCAGCCCTGTTACAACCCATCAGTTGTTTGTCAGCTCTATTCTACTACTGGGAGTGAATAGGAAAAAATATCTTGTGGGGAGCACTTGATGACAACACGAACCAACCCATCCACCCCCATCCAGACTAGACACACCAACAACTAAAATGGGGAGAACACACTTTTCATCAGAATGATGTAGAAAACACAGAAGGACATACTGGGAGGACAGCATTTTTCAAAGAATAAATCATTCTGCATTCCAACAGATGTTGAAGGTGACAACATGGTTAACAGACTGTAGATTGCAAATCTTGATTGATTTTTCCTAGTGTTCCCCTTGTTGGAGTCAATTATTTTTGTTTTCTGGAATTGTGATGATGTGGCAACAGTATAAAGCTTTTCTGGTGACATGGGAGCAAGTGACATGGAACCACACAGCAAAATCAGAGCTAGGGAAAAAAAAAATCAAGAAGCTTCCTAGAGGATGTCTTTTTTGTTTTACAGTATTTCCACTTTCTGTTAATTTTGAGCCATCACTGAGGATTCATCAATGCCAGTGGAAACAGAAGCATGATCCATAGGGAAATTCAGATGCACCTTCAGTAAGATCTCAGGAGTATTGTTCAATTCCAAACCCACAGATGTATTAAAAAGTTAAGCCATGTTGGAAGAGATTATTTACCGTCTACATTAAAGTATTAAGGTTATACATTTCCTTTTATCAACATATTATCAGCACCATGTTATCACCATATTATTCAGTCACCCAGTTTGACTTGATCCTTTGGGAAATCTTATAATTCTGTGAGGTTTTCTTGAGTCTAAGGAATTTTCTGTTATCAGCAACATTCACCATGCTATCCACCAAATCAATAATAAATATACTGCAGAATGTCAGGCCTGATGTTGTTACCCAGGGCAGCCACTACTAACTGCTTTCCACTCTCAGAAAATTTATCTGCAGTTTCCAGGAAAGTGTGTCTTTTCCAGCAAGTCGCCTGCCTGCTATGTCATATTGAGATAACTCAATGCAAGTCACATAATTACATCATGTAACTTTATATCATTTGACATGGCTGAGGCAACCTAACATAAAATATCACATTATAAAGCAACAGCTGGAAAATTTAAACATTGCTTCCCCCCGCCACCCCCGGCAAAGGAATAGAAGGAAAAAACCCAAAACAAAACAAAAAACATAATATTTCTTTTTTCAACCCTAGCCTTTGAAGGGAAAAAAAAAGAAAGAAAAGTATAGCTTGTCTAAAGTATTGATTTTTATATATGTAACTAACACTGAACTGACAGTGTCTTCAATAAAACCTGAAGCTTCTTGGGAAATGGGCTGTTGTCATGATCAGAGCCAGACCTCAGCAAACTGTCAGGGCTTCATTTTAAAAGAGTAGATGTGCACTGCTACATTAGATTAAACCTGTATATGTGCTGCTTCACCTCTGTACAAGGCATTCTGATATATGTGCAATTCCCTGTGCCATTAATTTCCTAGGACATGAGTTAAAATAGATTACAGTGCTAAAGAAGCAGACATTTTGGTAGCTTCAATTACTTGTATCACTATAAAATTAGTAATTGCATTCTGATGTAACAAATGCCACATTGTAATTCTCTTTATTTTCCTGTCTAAAAAGAGAATGGGAACTACGAGGTTGATTTTTAAATAATATGGCTCATCCACAGTTTTCCTTCCTACAATCTCTTTGGTTTGAAAAATGGCAATTTTATCCTTGTGCTGAGCTTTCAGAAGATCAAAAAAAAGGAATCTATTTTTAGTTATTTTCAAAACAATGAATTCAGCATTCAGAGGAGAAACTAATTTAGTGGAGACACAGAATATTGTGACTGCAGAGAAATGTGATATAGAAGGGAAGTTGAGATTGATATGAGCTGAAACAATGAAATGTGACTATGATGAGAGTTTATAATAACAATAACCACACTCAGCTGAAGGTGAGGCAGGAGTTGACGTGGACATTCCCACCTGGATAGCTGGCTAATGGCATTGACTGCTGGAGTTAAATGCCAAGGCACACTGATATGGGTGATCAGAACTGACAGGGAACACCAACAGCAGCAGGAGATTCAAGACAAAGTACATTTATGATACATACACAGTTATTATATGGAGCTAAGGATACCAGGGAAAAGGGACTAAGAAAAGAGCAGAAAGCTCTGTCTGAAACTGAAGGACACAGAACAGACTGGCTTGTTTGGGTTAGGACTTTCTGTTGGTTACAGCAATACAAATAGATATTTGCTTGGATTGAAAATAAATGCTGATCCTTCTTCTATATCTCAATCTTTGGTTCCATAAAGAACATGCTAAAATAGTATTAGATCTCTTCGGCACTATTTTTCTTGAATATAGACACAGTGGAATGAAAAGTGGAAAAGTGGAATCAAAGGCCTGAGGAAAAGCCTCTGGAGCTTAAATAAGGATTTCAAGACTGGCACTTATGGAAAAGATACTTCACCATCAATTTGAGTATGTTCAGCCTCAGGAAGAGATGGCTGAGAGGGGCCTCAGGCCTGGCTGTCCCTGTGTGCAGGAGGGCAGAGCAGGCCCAGGCTCTGCTCCAGGCCCAGCCATGGCCCCAGAGCCACGGGCAGGGCCTGAGCCCAGGAGCTGCCCCTGCCCAGGAGGCAGAACTCCTGCCCTGGCAGTGCCCAGCCCTGAGCAGATGGTGCGGAGAGGCTGTGCAGTCTCCTCCCTGGGGGCATTGCAGAGCCACACGGACACACCGCTGTGCCCTGTGCTCTGGGATGGCCCTGCTGGAGCAGGGAGGTGCCACCAGAGCAGCCATTTCCAGCCTGACCCATTCTGGGATCAGCGTGCAGTCTGCACCAATTTTGGATACTTAATGGTAGAGGAGGCAACATGACAGGATCAGAAAATCAGTCTGCAGAGAGAGGAACGAAACCTGGTGGTATTCTGTAGGAGGGTGGATAATAACAATGAACAATGCTCCAGCAAAACAGGACCAGCAGCTACTGGCATTCAGGTGCACAGTGACCTGTACTGAGCATAGAAAAAATCTGTAATCGTGATTTTTATCCAGTGTCTGGGGCAAAAAAGGCAAGTTTAAAAACTGGAGCTTGAATGCAAGGACACAATTTTTTGTTTTTCTCTGGGGAAACAGACAATTCCCCTTGAGATGTGTGAGGAAGCAGAGATTCTGAGCTGGCATAGAAAGCCAGTCAGGCACAGCCAGTACCCTTTTTGTACTCTTTGACAGCCAAGATGTGCATCTGAACAAGATTTGTATTCCAAGGAAAAGGGATTTTTGGATTTGACTGCTCCTGGATGTACTGGGATAGAGGACAGTATGTCTTTATATGTGGAAATGGAGTCACTCTGAACAACAGCTTGGATAATAGTCAATTACTTGTTTCAGAATCTACTTGATGCTTATGACAATAGCCATAATTGCTATCTAATTTCTGTTGTTCCAACATTAAATGGCTAAACTGCCAATCCATAGAATCCCAGAATGGGTTGGAAAGGCTCTCAAGGACCACCTTGTTCCACCCCCCTGCCATGGACACTTTCCATTCTCCCAGGCTGCTCCCAGCCCCAGTGTCCAACCTGGCCTTGGGCACTGCCAGGGATCCAGGGGCAGCCACAGCTGCTCTGGGCACCCTGTGCCAGGGCCTGCCCACCCTGCCAGGGAACAATTCCTAATTCCCAAGATCCCACCCAGCCCTGCCCTCTGGCACTGGGAGCCATTCCCTGGGTCCTGTCCCTCCAGCCCTTGGCAATTGTCTCTCTCCATCTTTCCTGCAGCTCCTTCAGGCCCTGCAAGGCCACCCTGAGCTCAGCCCAAAGCTTCTCCTGTCCAGGTGAGCAATGCCAGCTGTGCCAGCCTTTCCTCCCAGCAGAGCTGCTCCATCCCTCTGCTCATCCTGGTGCCTCCTCTGGGCTCTCTGCAGCAGCTCCAGGTCCCTCCTGTGCTGGCCCAGGCTGGGGCAGCTCTGCAGGTGGGGTCTCACCTGAGGGGACAGAGGGGCAGAATCCCCTCCTTATTCTACTTTAGTTTTATCAGACAACTGTGGAAGCAGCTCCAGCACTTTTTCCCAGTGAGAAAACCATAAATTCATAAGGTGCCAGAAAACACCCAGGTAGCAGCTGCAAAGGTAGAATGTGGTAAGGTGTATCCCCTACAATGTGGGACTAATTAAAGAAAAAGTCATTATTGGGTGCATTGCTGTGAGAGACTCTTGTCAAATGCAGCAGGGACTGGGGCAGGTTCCAAAATCATTCAAGCCTGGTGTGTTCAGTTAGACTCAGTCTGAGGTCAAGTGTTGCTGAGCCGTGGGGAAAGGAACTTGCTGCAGGAAAACAACTGTCAGTGCATTTTGGGCAATACCTGCATGTTCATCTGCATGGCTACACATTATGACTGTCACAGACCAGATTCTATACCAGGTTAGAGGGTTTTTTTTTCAAATGCCAAAAATGTTTTGGAGGGAAGAGTGAGAGCTGTTGTAAATGCTAGCAAATATTTCAGCAGAGTAGACACATGGAGGCAGGGTTGAGAGAATAAAATTATTTAGCTTGTTTTCTCACGGTTTCATTAAAAAATGTGAAAGAAATGCAGAGGTCTATTTCCTTGAATCATTCTGCAAATCTAAATTCAAAATTACTTATTTACTATAAAACAAATACATAGCAAAGAATTTTTCAAGGGAAAACAAAGGAAAACCTGTCATTGTAATGCATTTTGAAGCAGAAGATCGTGATAGGGTTCATTTTCAGAAGATAAAATGGTTTTCATTAATTCACAAAACATTGTACATTGCATTCTCACTTAATAAATGTTAAATTAAAAATAAGTAGTTTGTGTTCATAGCTATAATCCATTTCTGAATTATTTTCCATGGAAGCTTTTACGCTTTGCAAAAAGAAAGCAAAATTGAAACATTTTTAACAACCACAGGATTAAATTTGTGTGTTTCCTTATTAATAGAAGGCAGTTGTAGTTAGAAAGAACTACAGAAAAAAAATTTCTAGATTTAAGACCTTTTCCAGTCTTTGTTATTTTTTTGTTAATAATCCAAAAGTGTTGCACAGTCAGTGCTCACTGCCTTGGCAGGAGGCAACAAGCAAAGCAAGTTCACAGCTGATCCTCACCTCTTCCTCAGAACATATCTTTTTGATTTGTTTTTGGAATAATCCCTTTCATGTAAAAGGATATTTCTCTCATGGAGGATCAACCATTATTGTCAAGTGCGTGCAAGTTTATTGTGGCAAGGTTTTCAAAACTCTGTGATGGGTAGCAAAGCTTTAAGGGGCTACAGTGATGTCTTGTCTGTACAATTTTTTTCCTTGAGTTCTGACAGAAGGAGTGTACAAATGTGTGCTGCAGCTTCATTTCTCCAAAAGGTGGTTTTTCCCTTTTTTCCCCTGAATACAGAAACCCTCTTTGTCATTAAAAATGTAAAGGCCCTTCTGGTTTTGTCAGTTGAGGAAGAAAATGAAAGGAAATTCTTTTGTGGCAACCCGGTGTAGTAAAGTTCTTTCAGTTAAGGAACTGCCAAAATACATGAGATTAAAGCAGATGCATCTTGACACAACTTGTCATTAAAAATATATGTGGACAATAGGAGAACACGTCAAAACCTGAACACGTTTGATACACGCAACATAGTTTAAAAGTCCCAGAACACTTGTCAAATATTCATTTTATCCTTCTTTTGATTCAAATTGAAAGATTTTCCTATTGTTTTGGAAAAAAAAAGGGGGAAAAAAAGTTTTTAGAAAAATACTTCAGAAACTTAAGAAGATTTGAGTAATTTTGGTGGGGGAATGGAAGNGGAAGGGGAAGGGGAAGGGGAAGGGGACCCAAAAGGAGCTGTGCCAAGAGCCAATAAGGTCCCTGGTACTGGAGGGTTGGAGCGATCTCCCATTTCCAAATTATGCTGAGCTCAATCTGGCATAGATCAAACCTAAATGTTCCTCTTGCTTAGAAAACACAGAATAATGAAAAGAAAATTTACCCTGATGAAAAGTGAAAAGAAATGGAAATCACCAACATTTCAAGAGGCAGAAGACAATGAATTACCTGGGGTCCAGAAGTGCTCTGGGACACACTGCAAGCCTGTTAGGCACAATCAGGACTGGGGAAGCAGCAACTGAGATCACGAGAGCTGAAAATGCCCCGTTTGCCACAGCTCAGCAACTGGATCTTCCCCTAAGAAGACAGGAAGATGCCTGGGAAAACACAGTATCTGTGAATAATACACTGAGACATTTCATACTCTGCAACTCCTTATTTTAAAGTATAAATTTTGGGTTAAATAGCATTATTTATATTGTGATGCCCTACATTTATACCAAGAAGAGGGTTCATAAACCAGTGTGGTTTCTGGATTCAAATGTCCTAAAACAAGTGAGACTTATTTTTTAGTGGACTTGTTGGAGTCTGGTTTTTGAAATCACCTCACGGATGTCATTGTAGGGGCTATAACACACCAATGCTCCTCCGAACAGTGGCTATTTTAAACATTTAATATTTTAAATATTTATTTATTTTAAATAAAACTACTCCCTGAGTGCATTCAAAGTCAAATCTAAATACCTCACTGACTACAATACTTTTTATTGCCTTTCACTTCAAGAAAGGGAGTAGAATTCATGAAGCAGTCAGAGAGAGAATTCCTTTATGTATCACAAGCAGGAACATCCCAGCTCTAAAACATTAGAAAACTACTGGAAATAATTGAAATTCAAGGTAACAAGAGGAAAAATCCCATCTTTATAATGACACAAAGATCCTTTTTTAGTGGAGAACTCCCAGTCAATACAGGAAACACAAGAAAGAATTTTAATAGGCATTTGGATTTTCCTAATGGTGTTCTATATTTGCTAACATAAGATAAACATGATTATCATACAGTGTAACTTTTGTTATCCAGCATTATCAAATTAGTGACTCATTTGTAATGTAAATAAGTATTATTAGTTTTAAATATGGAAGATTTACATAGCTAATGAAATGACTGTGAAAACATTGTCTTAGGGCAGTTAAAAGCTATGTAACATTTAGCAAAACTGTGAACATGAATATTTATTCTTTCACAGCAGAAAGAATAACCAACTTCTTATGAATATAAAATAATAAAACAAATAGTGAATAACATTTATAATCAATAATCATTCTGGGATTAATTTGTGTAAAACTGCCCTCTTCACCTTCTATTTCCAATACATTTTGAACTTAATGGATTAAGTTCACCATCACAATAATCAACATCACAATATTTGACAAAAGGCAGAGTTCATTAAAATGTATGGCAAACAATCAAAGATTCTTTATAAGGAAGCAGCTTATGTGAAGGAGCAGAAGATGTAAAATAATTAAGTCCTTGCCATAAGCTTAAAGCTCCTTCTAATAGCACAGAAAACCTCCAAGGAGAGAAGACACTCTTTACTTCACCAGGGTGCAGAAGAGATGATGAAGAAAATATTTCCCCAATATTTTGAAGATGTAATGACTAAACACCAGCATCATCACTCACCTTTTTACTCTTTTAAATTCTTTTTTTCCCTCCAGTCTATCTCCCATTTTTTGGATTAAAAATGTCTACATCCTTCAGAGCTATTTATGGTGCGTTGAACTTACATCAATCTGGTGAAGCAGAGCAACATAGAAAAGTAGCTCTTACACCTGAGAAAATCAGTTCAGGGTGAACTGACCCTTGGTGAGTGTCCTCAGACCTGAGATACTCAAGGTGTGTTGTGTCCTCAGTACTCATAGGGTTAATTGATCTTCAGAAAAATTACACTGACCAACGTGGCCAAAATCCTGTGGAATTTTGATTTTTAATTAATTACCAGAAGAGAATACTCTGAGTAATTAAGTCTCAGTGCAAGCATAGGCTTTTATGGTTTGTTGGAGTAGCAACAATTTTTACATTCAAAATATATTTTACATACAAAATATGATTTGACAGCAATGGACAAACTCTCCTATTTTACAAAGTTAGTTTAGATTATTCCTATTTTTTACAAACAGTTCTAGCTTCATGGGTTTTGAGCTAATATGGAAGGGGTTTGTATAAAGAAAGCCTAAGAAAACCTCACAAAGCTCATAGGAACCTTTTTTTTTTTTTTTTTTTTGCAATGATCTAACCAGTGATATTCAGCTGCCAAACTTTAATTAATTAAATGAAATTCAGCGCTCAGCAGTTTGGAGAATCTGAACTACTATGCTGCTTCTCCCTTATCTTTTGAGTTTGAGATAAACACCATCCATTCTTTCTCTGAGGCAGGCTGCAAGGCACAGTTTGTTCCCATCTCCAAAGTATCTTGAATTCATTAGGTGGGAAGAGGTACAGAAGTGCAGTTGGAATGCCCAGAGTGCCCTGAGGTGGGAGGGAGCAGTGCCAGTCTGGTCAGATGTGCTCAAATCCCTCTGGTGAGAGGGGAGCCAGCTCAGAGTGCTTTGCTCCCCACCACACTAAATAAACAACCAGAAACAGTGCCAGGTGCCTCCAGCCACACATTTTGTGATGCAAATGCTGACTTAGGAGAAAAAGAAGTGAAACCCTCTCCTTTCTGTGCTGATAATCCATCAAGCAGGCCCCGATGACAGTAAGAGCCTTTGGACCAGTAAGAAGGTTATTTGGAGCCACATCTCAAGCACTGTCAGAAAGAAATGGGGTTTTTTCCCCCTTCTCCCTTGCCAATCACACGAACCATCAAGTCCTCTGGCATTTTAGGATTAGCAAGTGCAGTGCAGAATTATGAAAACACGTTATTCGCCCAGTCTCATTTCTCGTGCACTAATTAGAATTATTTGACCCCAAAACTACATCGGTTTTGATCAGATAATGGACTTCAATTAACAGGAAATTTTTAGAAGTACTGCACAAAGTGAATTCATTAGCAAAATAATTTTCTGCAATCAGTTCTGTAGGTATTTTGAAGCCACAGAAACCAGTTCACTCATGGTTTTCTAAGGCTAATATCAAACTGGTAGAGTGTGTTTAGATGGGATATTGGGAATCAGGAATTGTTCCCTGGCAGGGTGGGCAGGCCCTGGCACAGGGTGCCCAGAGCAGCTGTGGCTGCCCCTGGATCCCTGGCAGTGCCCAAGGCCAGGTTGGACACTGGGGCTGGGAGCAGCCTGGGACAGTGGAAGGTGTCCCTGCCCAGGTGGAACTGGGTAAGGTCCCTTCCAATCCCAAACCATTCTGGGATTCTATAAAGTTAATTTTAGGCAGAGACCACGGACTGCACCTACTCCTGCTATCATCCATAAAGGTTTCACCCTCTTTGCTCCATGAGAGGAGCAGCAGAATACTTCAGAGACCCTGCTGCTATGCTGTGAACAGAGCAACCCATTTTGACACAGTGAAAAACAATTTTATATCAGGCTAAACCTTTTCAAGGTGCTCAGATTCATAGCTGAGATCATTTCATGTCTGACTGCACAACTCCTGAAAGGTAGAGCAGGCTGGTCAGATAGCTAAAGTCTCCTCCTCCAGTTTAAAACTAGGGACAAATTTAATGTCTTTAAGTGGAGATCTTTGTTTTCTGGGTACAAGGGAACTTCACTCCTTAGTTCATAACTCCCCATCATGTGTGCAATAATGCTGGGCTTGAGGGAAGCACATCCAGTGTCTCCATGTGTGCAAGGCTTATAACTCTCAAAGAATTACATTTTTTTTCTTGGGGCTGACCCCAGTGGCCCCAGTGCAAGTCCTGCCCCTTGTTAGGACAAGAGCTGACAAACAGCTTTGTGTCATCAGCTCAGAAATACTGTCTATAATTAATGAAGAGTTCTTCTATAAGACCTGATTTACCACAATCTCACTGCTTTATTGACAGCTATTGACAGAAACCTTTTATTTCATTTATTTCTACATATTTCATATATTTCTATATATAAATAATCTTGAATTTTAATGCTTTTTACCTTTGTCTAGTTCCTGTTTCAGGACATGTCAGGTAAAATGTAAGAAGGCTGGACTCTCACTGCTGCAATCCTTGGAACATTAATATCTCTGCTGATGATTTCAATGGGGGCACCATCTGTCTGCAAATTCTAAATGAGGGAGGGGATAAGAAACAAAAATTTTTAAAAGGAGAGAAAAAAAAAGAAAAAGCACTCCACAATGTTTCAAAATAATTTGATGTCATGACTTGTGCCATGTATACATAAAGTTACACAATGAATTGAGAGTAATAATAACACACTGGAAAAATGAAGCATTCCTCCTAAATGAGCCAGAGACTGAAAAGATTTATGCACAATCAGCAGGTATCCTTTACATTCCTCATGAAAATTAGAATTACTATGAGGCCTTCCCTAAACTAAAAATATAGCAAAAACCTCCCATTATAAGCCCCAAAAATCTGAGCAATAGAGCTGAAACTTTCAATAGAAGAGAGGCAGAGAGATAAATGGAAACATAAAAGAATATAGATCTGTGCTGCACCTGTTTGACCTTAAGGCATAACTCCTGCTCCTTCAGGGGAGAATAGATAGCAGCACAAAAATAAAAAAATAAAACCTGGCTGACTTTAGGCTCACCTTAAGAAGAGTCTCTCTCTCTCTTTCTCTCTAGCAAAGTTCCTTTTTTGCATATTATAATATGTGAGACAATTCCAGTTGGATTTATCCATGTATTTTTAACTCAGACATAAAATTTTGCTTCAGGCTGAAACTTGGCATACCAGATCTCAGCCAAACAGCAACTTTATAAAAAACCCAGAAGGTGAAGGGAGGCTGAATCCTTAACCTTCAAGACTGCAGAGCAGCAGCATATTTAAAGTAATACAGAATAGGAACAAACCCCAGTTTGCCACAAAAGAGCTGCAGCACATCACATGAAGTATGGACACAAACACATTTGTGAAGAAAATAAACATTATTTCTTGCCGTTTAGATGCAGTTTTCATTATCATCAATATCTGTTGTCACAGAGGGGACATTTAAAGGTGATTTGAAACCTCTTCGGGAGGTGTTGTCCCCATCCCTGGAGGTGTCCAAGGAACGCCTAGAGGTGGCACTCAGAGCTCTGGGCTGGGTGACAAGGAGGGGATCAAGGCTGGATTTATGGGAAGCCAAGGCTAAGAATGAAAATAATCAGACATTCCAGTCATAAACATTGTTGACTGATGGAACTTAGCACTGTCTAAAATGGCTGAATACTCCGTTCAGCAGGGGTCTGAATGCTGGGAAGACGAGCAGAATGCAGTAGGAGACCATGGAAAAGTTTAAAAATATGTTTAAAAAGATGAAAAGCCTTCTGAAGATTTACATCATGAGCCCTTTTTTCTATTTCTTGGTTTCATTCTGAGAGCATTATGAACTACTGTATTAAAATTTTAGACTCTTACTGAGACGGATTTATCAATCAGCCTTGCTGGACATTTGCTGGAAAATGGGAGATATGGTAGCAAGGGATCTTTATGTGTGTGCACATAAAAGAATGTCAGCATAAACTGACAAACACTGTTATTTACTGAACAATTGCTCTGCTGGAATGTTAACTAAAAATACCTAGGAAAAAAAAAATTTGAGAAAACAAGAGGTTCTGTGTAGGAGGAGAGAAAAATGGAAAAGCGTAGGTGTGACTTGTTCAATATAAAGTTTGTTCCGTTTTCCACATCTAAAATGTAAGGAGAGCTGAGGCATGCACAGCCTGGAGCAACACAGTGCATCTTGAGAGGGCATAAAGAGCCAGTTCCATGTGGCTGGATGTATTGAACACTCCTGACGGGAATATTGTCTCCCACAGGCAGGCACCTGAAACAGTTCAAGTTCACAAGGTGTGCAGCTCCCAGTGCTCACAGCTACACTGCAGCAAAACTGGATCAGTACAGGGAGAGCCGAGCATTTAAATACTCATCCAGAGAGAAAACAAGCTTGGAATTGCTGAGGGCAGTGTGACCTCATGCTTTTAGCCCTGTTGCACACTCATATCCCACCACCTCAGACAGGAAACCTCTCATTCCATCTTCCCATAAAAACCCCTCCTGAATCACTCTCCCAGTGCCATCCCAGATCATATGTGAAGCTGAGGTAAACTTGTAAATTAATGCACACATACATTGTACGTATACATAAATAAAATATATGCAGTTGTAAGGTTTATAATGCTTTCTTTCTGGGAGAATTCCAGAAGAGTTTTATAATTTAAATAAAAGGCTGGAAAGCGTATGTATAATCAATGTTTTATGACATGTTTTGGATAAATGAAAGGCAAAATAAAATATAACTCTGCATTGTAGAGGAAAGTGGAATTTAATTACACAGTTCTATCAATACAACTCTGAACTGTATTTAATATACTGGTTGTTAAAGATAGAGAAAAAAATACTTTTCAAGGAACAAAGGAAAGAAAAGGAATACAATAGAAGATGAAAACCAAATAAATATTTGAGAAATCCAGACAGCATTTTCCTGGTAGAATTCTCCACTAATTTGCCTTTATGGTATATCAGACTCAGAAATTTGGATAAACCTAATCAATCTTAAGTGCACTAGTCATTCAGCAAACAGAGATACTCACACCATTGCTTTGGCCTTACAATGGTTGTAGCTCCTCAAGTTCTGTATCTCTTGCAGAAATGTGTTACCTGGGTCCCAGTCAGAGGATGAGGACCCTATAGCAAGATTTGATGGCTTTGGAGCCTAACAGTGGGATTTACAGACTGTTCCTCATCACAGAAATATTTGCCAGACCATGGGCTACAGGATGTCTCCAGTAAGGGCTCAGGGTGCCCCACTGTGCTGCATCTCCCCACAGTCCAGCTTATTTTCATCTCAGCAGGGCTGAGGGGCACAGAGCCCCAGGATGGGTGAGGCTGGAGGGGCCCCCAGGGGCTGCTCTGGTGGCACCTCCCTGCTCCAGCAGGGCCATCCCAGAGCACAGGGCACAGCGGTGTGTCCGTGTGGCTCTGCAATGTCCCCAGGGAGGAGACTCCACAGCCTCTCCGCACCATCTGCTCAGGGCTGGCACTGCCAGGGCAGGAGTTCTGCCTCCTGGGCAGGGGCAGCTCCTGGGCTCAGGCCCTGCCCGTGGCTCTGGGGCCATGGCTGGGCCTGGAGCAGAGCCTGGGCCTGCTCTGCCCTCCTGCACACAGGGACAGCCAGGCCTGAGGCCCCTCTCAGCTGGGGCTCCTCTCCAGGCTGAGCAGCCCCAGCTCCCTCAGCCTTTCCTGGGCACCCAGATGCTCCAGGCCCTTGCTCAGCTCCAGGAGCTCCTGTCCCTGCTGTGCTGAGGAGCCAGAGCTGGACACAGCACCCAGAGGTGCCTCCAGGGCTGGGCACAGGGGCAGGATCCCTCCCTGACCTGCTGGGAATGCTCTGGCTGAGCTGATTCTGGAAGCTGATCCCTTTCAAAGGCAATCCAGCAAAATGAGTGATGAGGTTTACACCAGGACCTCGAACCAGCCCAACAGCAAAGGCCTTCAGGGTAGTTCAAAGGAGAAAGAAGACAGACAGGACCATCCAGAGGGTGGGACCATGGCAATCCTGAGTTAGATTGCTTAAACTTCTTCATAAGCCACCTCACATGCCAGGTCCAATAAGCACATTCAGCTCTCTGCCTCATGCTATTGAATTCTGCTAAGGCACGATGACCAGCTCTTATTAGAAATGGGAGGCAGAGAAAGACGAGGGGGAAATTAAAGATGCACATTCACAGGGGGCAGGGAATAGATTAACACATTTACATTTCTTGGCTTTTTAATCAGGTAAACAAATTTTCTCTCAAAATCCATATGAAATAGCATTAATACTCATGCAGATACTTTCATCAACAATATAGTGTATTCTTGCACTATTGTGTGATTATACACGTGCATTAATCTTAAATAAAAATTAAGAAATTTATTTTTTATTTCAGAACTAGGATGTTTGGAGAACATAACAGAATTTTAAATTATTATTTTTATTAAATAAAAATTAAGAAATTTATTTTTTATTTCAGAACTAGGATGCTTTGAGAACGTAACAGAATTTTTAATTATTATTTTTATTAAATTGGATGTCCAAGATAATAAATTCCAGGTTAGTTTTGCTAAATATCACATAGGAATGAGTCAGCTCTTAAAGTAATGTGTATGTTTTAACTGTCCACTGAATTTCCAGGTACCAAAAAATGTCCTTCAGGATTTCTTATTTCTTCTAATTTTGTCTCCGCAAGATTTTTGTCTTTAAGGTCCCTCCCAACCCAAATCATTCAGTGACTGTATGAAGGTCCACTAAAATAATTTTTAAAACAGTGAGATAAAATCAACTAAAAAACCAAAGAAACAAAAAAGCGATGACTCTTATATGCTTTGATATTTGTGGTTTAGGTATAGATTCATATGTTAACTGCCACAGGTAAAGAACTGTGGTAATTAAAACAAACAAAAAACCTCTTTTTGGATCACTGCAGTAACACAGAATTAATTTGGCAAAGTTCTGTTAAAAGGACAAGTTTACTCTGTGCTGTGCATTATGATCATTCACACTAAACCAAAAACTGATAGAATTTTCTAAGTCTTGAGCACATAAACTGTACTTTGTTTTTTGCCTAAAGCATCTTAAATTTACCAGCTTGGAGGAAAAGACATGATCAATAACAACCTGTAAGAACTCCAAAAGGAGACTTGTGTAGTACAGCAGGAAGCTGAGGGGAAGATCAATGCATAAACATCAATGTACCTGGAAGCAGAACTGATTTAAAGGGTCAAGAAGCAGCAGCCAGAGGATGCTCTCGAGCTCCATCAGGAACCCAACATGTCCCAAACTTGAAAACAACTTCCTGGTACACGAGAGCAAATACCTGAGGTGAGCCATCTTGCTCTTGCCAGGGGGATAAATTGTCATAAAGTACTCAATACTGACTGCAGGGAAAAACAGGGAGTTACTGCCAAGCAGCTGATGTGGAATGAGGTCTCTCCCCAGTTCATCCTGGAATTCACGCTGTGCAAAGCTACAGAACAGATGCAGCACCTTGCAGAGATAGCGGCAAGATGAATCCATTTCCCTAAATCTTGTAAAAGTCATTGAGAAAATAACACTTCTTAACATGACTACAAGGTGAAAATGAGGGATGGACTTCCTGTGAAGGGAGAAGGTTGCCTTCTTCCCTGCTTCTCAGCAAAAGACCCTTTTAAAGGAAAATGAGTGTGTCCCTTTTCTTAATACATTAAATAAGAATTCCACTTTAATAATAAATGAGCAAACAAAAGCAATGGCATCCCATTTGGCCAGTGGCATCCTGATCAGAGCAGTGATTGTCCCCTGTGCTGGCTCTGCTGAGGCCCCTCAAGGGCTGTGTCCAGTTCTGGTCTCCTCATGGCCAAAAGACCTTGAGGGGCTGGAGCATGTCCAGGGAAGGGAACAGAGCTGGGGAAGGGGCTGGAGCCCCAGGAGAGGCTGAGGGAGCTGGGAAGGGGCTCAGCCTGGAGAAAAGGAGCCTCAGGGGGGCCCTTGTGGCTCTGCACAGCTCCTGACAGGAGGGGACAGCCAGAGGGGTCGGGCTCTGCTCCCAGGGAACAGGGACAGGACAAGGGGAAATGGCCACAGGTTGTACCAGGGGAGGCTCAGGTTGGACAGCAGGAAAAATTTCCTAATGGAAAGGGTGGTCAGGCCTCAGTAGGGGCTGCCCAGGGAGGTTTGCAGTTCCCATCCCTGGAGGTGTCCCAGGAAGGGCTGGATGTGGCACTCAGTGCTTTGGGCTGGGGACGAAGGACAAGGCACTCCTTGTCCCTTGGCTGGGGACAAGGTGGCATTGGGCACAGCTGGGACTCCATGGGCTGGGAGGGCTTTTCCAGCCTAAATGATTCTGGGATTCTGTGAAAACAGGAACACTGCTGTCCATTGTAAATCCATCTAACCTTCTCACCACTGCTCTTATAAGTTAGGAGCAATCCCACAGATTGCCACAGAAAGACATCAAGATTGGTCCAAAAAAACCAGAGTTAGCCAAACCATGAGCAGTTTAGCTGCCCCAGTCACTGGAAGAGAGCATGGCTGCTCTTTAACTTTTATTGGGATTGTATCCATTTATGCTGTTAGCTGAACAAAAACCTCAGAGCACAGCAACGGGTCAAAAATTGAACCAGTAAACTGCAGATTAGGGAATTTGCTGTTGCTTTGGCATCTCTGTCATATCTATCTATTACCAGTCCTTGTTTTCCCACCAGTTGACAAGTCCAATATACGAATCCATATTGGAATTTCCTTCATGTCAGTAATCATTAGGGAGCATGTTACAAGTTCCACAGGTTTATAGGAACTAACAGGCACAAAATCTGTCCCTGTAAAAGTGACTTGCACTACTGGGTGTTACTTTTATTAACAGATATACTGCTGCAAGTTCTTAAAAATTTCCAAATTACATAAATGACAATTAGTGCTGGGAAATAACTGAAATCATAAATAAAAAGCAGTGGAAACAGCTGGAATCCTCCCATATTCCACTCCTTGCATCAAACAACACTCAAAAATTGGTACCTGGCAATTTCTGTATTGCTTATATGGCAATTAATAATCAACCTCAAAACATTTAAATGATTGGGTTTATTAGTAAACATAAAGCTATTACATGCATCAACACACTTTGCATTAAAATTTTGGCTGCATTTCTCTTCAGAAAATACAGAAGAAACTTTCTTTACAGATCTATACCATTTTTTCCAAGTTATATCATACCTACCCATGTGTCCACTACGCCTATCCTTGTATTAATTTGCCTGGTAGAAATATCACATTTAGAAGTCCAAAGATACTCAGATCTCACTTTTTGGAAAATTTCCATCACAGTTGCCACCCTTCATTTCTCAGATAATTAAGCAAGTTACCTGATAATATCAGCCACTCTCATTGTCTCTCAACTAAACACGTACATGCCTGAACAACCATTTATCAGAGCCCCTTTTTGCTGCTTCTTCTGGCATCTCCTCACTCCTGTGGAGCTGGCTGAGCTAGAGAGGCTGCTGAGCACAGAAAATTAAGTTCAGACTTTCATAAATCAGAAGGTTCAGAGGCACAGCCCAGTGTGCTGTGGGCTAGGGCAGCACGTGTGAGAGCACAGATGTGGAACTGGTTTATCGAAGCTAAAAAAATCACCTGTTAAGTGCTTACATGTATCTACGTATCTCTGTTTTCCTTATAATTACATCAGAAGAACTGCAAATTGAAGGGAAAAAAAATCCAAACCCAATCTACTGCTGGCTGCAGTGTTAACTGAGCTAAAAAAACCAGAGGCTTTCAAAAAATCAGTATAAAATAACTTTCAATAGGCTCAGGCTTTTGTGACAATGTGAGAAGACCTTTAAGTAAATAAAAGCACCTCCATCAATCCACCAGGGCCTGCAGGGTCAGATGAAAGAATTTTGAGCCCAGTGTTCAGTGATTTCTTGTTCAGGACATCAGTTAAAGGTCCTGAATTTCCCTAGCTCTCTCCTGCACTCCCCAAACCCCAAAATTCTTCTTGGTTTCCTCTTACTCTTAATTAACCTGACTCTATCCATGATATTTCCAATGATTTGTAGTGAATATTGCTCATTATTGCTGCTTATCAATTTCTCTTTTAGATAAAAAGAAATTTTAAACCTCCACTTGGGGGCAAAAAAAAATCTGGCCAATTTTCTTCAGTTTCAGCATTATGAACACACATATTTTCAACAATTACTTACAAGATAACAAGTACAATTCAAGATGAAGGCACATCTTGTAGTTCACGATTTTTGTGGGTTTACAAGGAGGAACACAATCCAGAAAATTTTGTAATCATGAAAATCAGCCTTCAGAAAAGAATTCTGATTACAACATCAAAGTTCCACATAAGTCTCAGTAGCTGCTTCAATTCAGAGGACTCCAACTAAAAAGAGAAATTAATTGTTTTAGAGGAGCATTACAAATAAGATAAATGAATGGTCATTTCCATGTTTTTCCCAGACTTTAATCTTGGGATAAGTAATCTAGTAGACAGAATGAAGAAAAAAAACTTCTCCCTCATTTTGCATAAATGAATTAAAAGGCAAAGGAAAAATTATTATGGTATTTAAAAAAAAATCTTCTCTCTCATTTTGCATAAATGAATTAAGAGGCAAAGGAAACAATATTATGATATTTCAAGTATGTGCCGGTAGGAGCTGATTCTACTCAAATTATTGGTACATGCTTAAAAGCAAAGAAAACCACTGATTTCAGCAGGAAGCAGAAATACCTACTGCTGGAAGTAGGAAAGCTTTACTCAAGAGACCAATCTTCTTATGCTAGGAATTATTTAAATTAAGGAAAAATATATGTAAGACAGTCCTCCTAAAAGCTACATTTTTCATTTGGAATCCCTGAGCAAAATATCCCTCAAGGAGGAGGCACCAAAAGCAGACAAGTTACAGCTCATGGAGCTCCAGCAAAGTTGTGCCTACAAGATTTCCTGAATAATTGAAAAGACAAAAAAGAATAAAAAGAGTTTTGAAGCAACCTTTAATGTCTAATCAATTCTATGTGTTTTAACTGAATTTATATTCCTTCTCAAGCCTGTTACTTTTTGGGAATAACAGGGTTTTTCTACTATAATGCCAGCAGTTAAAGTTATAAATGTGTCTATATCAACATTAAGACACTCCCACACTAGGTGAAAAAAGGCAATTTAGAATTCCCATTCATTTATTCCCAAAAATGGAAAGAACCCCAGGAGCATCCTTCAGATGTACATGAACCTTAATACACCCATTCATAAGGAATAGTTTATCTCCCAATATCATCTAATGTACTATCTATAAACCTCTGAGGAAAATGGTTTATGAGCAACAGGAAAATAAACAGGATTTGAAAGATCTGATATTTTAAAAAAAAAATTAGTAAAGTGACAAGATTAATGGACTATACTGGATGATAAATTTCTGAGAATAATCCTCTAATGTCAGGATAAAGTCAAAATAACCTAATAAATCCTTTCTCAACTATGATATATTAGTAGAAAAGTATTTCTGAAAAAAAATATTGTTCACAGTGTTCTCAGTGTGGCAGAAGAAGAGTCATCCTATAGGATCTTAACAAGGTGCTTCATACTACTAGATGGGAAAACAGAAGGATTTCTGATTAATCCTTCTGATCTGGCAGACTTTCTAAGGTAAGGATGGTTATCTACCTTATAGAACAAAGAGTGTGGCTGGATCCTATGTGTATTGGCAAAAAGAACAAAAAAATGACACGTCTGTAATCTGTAGAAAATGTCAATGTGAACAATTCAAAACTTACATTTCACATATATATTTTTATTTACATATGAAGGACTAGAGCAAGATGTTTTAACAGCACTGTGCCCTGTATAATTAAAAGCTGATGCTTTTTAGAATGAGTGCTTTAAATATCTTGAAATTAACTCAGGACTCAAATAAAAAAAAATCTCTATTCAGAAAAGAAATCAAAGAGAATCGGTAGCTACATAAGAACTGCACATTTGATGAGGAAAGGAAAACTGCAGCAAAAAGTATTTACAAAAAAAAAGTACTAACTTTATCTTAAATGTTACTCAAACTTGTCTTTCAGCTGGAAAGCTGACAAAATTATATCAGCCAACATTATGACCCTGTAAATTCCGTTATTAAAAAATTCTTTGTAATAATTTTTTGCAATATTTTTTAAAAGACCCACCCCAGCAAAACCTCTGAGAAAATGTATATAGGGTGGCTAATATTACAATGTCTTAAAAATATTAGCTTGCTGGACAAATATGTACTTTTGGATAAGCAGCACCTGACCTTACAGCAGCCATTATTCTAAATGTTACAGCCCTACTAATAGTTTCAATTAAATAAAAATTAAAGCTGAGAAAATATCACAGAAGGGTAATCTAATATTTGGTCATTAATGTGCTTATGTAAAGTGATATTTACAACAGCATTTGAAGATCCAGGAAATATTCCTGGGGAAGAAAAAAATAAAAAGAGCTTTAATAACTTCTACTCTTCTACTACACTGAACATTTGTGTCCTGCACATCACATTATCCCCAGAGATACTGGAAGAGTCATCCAAGACCAGCTCCTCAGGCTTGAAGATGAAACTTCCTTAGAGAGATGATTTATGAGGGCATGAAGTGACAGGACACAGGGAATGGGTTCACACTGACAGAAAATAGGGTCAGGTGGGATATTGGAATCAGGAATTGTTCCCTGGCAGGGTGGGCAGGCCCTGGCACAGGGTGCCCAGAGCAGCTGGGGCTGCCCCTGGATCCCTGGCAGTGCCCAAGGCCAGGTTGGACACTGGGGCTTGGAGCAGCCTGGGACAGTGGAAGGTGTCCCTGCCTGTGGCAGGGGTGGCACTGGGTGGCCTTTAAGGTCCCTCCCAACCCAAACCGTTTCATAATTCTCACAGACCAACCCTTCATCTTCAGGTCAAACAATGTTTCCAGTGCTGCCTTACACTGGACAGAATTAATTTAGGATGGGCTCTTAACATATAAAATGACCTTGCTATTAGTGAACAAGGGATTTCAGTGTTTTTAAGGGGCCTATTTTTTTTTTATTAATAAAAAAGCTTTTCCAGCATTGTTATCATTTCCCCAATCCTGGGGTGAGCAATACTCACAACCTCTGGAAACCTCCAGAGCCAGAAATTGCACTCGTCTCTGTATTCATGGCAACTGGGAATAACTTCCATGGATTAGCCGGTCATCTTCCAGCTACTGCCATTCAGTATGTCTATGAAAAAAAGGGCAAAAACTAACTGGAAAGTTGGTAAAGCTGATTGGCATACACACAGAGCTGGTGCTGCCCTGCCCATCTCTGCTCACCTGTGTGGACCCAGGAGGGAGGACCACAGGGACAGGTGTCCCCTGAGACAGAGCTGTCTAGAGGCCTGGGAGGAGAAAACAGCAGGAAGAGACACTTAAACAACAACAGAAATGTCTGAAGAACTGTAGTATTTACATGAACTCCATGTTCCCTTTGCTCAAATGTACCCCAGCCTCTTTGAAGATGTTATGTGGTTATATCTGCCCCACAAGAAAAAGGTCTTCTAAAACTCAGCTATGTTATTTTTGTTATGCATTCCTTAGAATTTTCTTTTGGTTGTAGATACAGCCCAGTTTATTGGATGAGAATATTTTTACTTTGAAGTTTCCTAGGTAATATAAATTTAATACTATTAATGTCTCAGTTTGAAAAGACAGGTGTCTGCTAAGGAAGGCAGGAGCCTCTCTTGAAACAGAAAATGTAAACCCCTCCCTCTGAATTATTATAATTTTGAAATTAAGGGGCTCTCAGGCAAAAATATGGGAGTAGGAATAACAGTTCTTTATTAGGAAAAATAAAAATTAAAATGTAGTAAAACAAAACAAGACCTGACACCCTGTGGGTCAGGGTGTTGGTAGCAGTCCCATTAAATGGTGGCTGCAGCCCTCCTGGGTTCTGGTGGAGCAGGGATCCTGTAGAAGGGTGGAGTTTTCCTCTGAAACTCCAGGGCTGCTGGAGATGGGCCTGGTCTTCTTCTGGGAATCCAGTGAAGAAGAAAGGTCCTCTGGGAATGCAGTGGAAAAGAAAGCTGCTCCTCTGGGAATGCAGTGGGAAAGGGCTGCTCCTCTGGGGATGCAGGGGGAAAAGGCTGCTGTGGTGTTCCCAAGGTCAGATTGGATCCAGGTAGGAATGCTTGGCTCCTCCCCTGGGCAGAGCATCTCCCCATGGGATGATGGAATTTTCTCAGCCATGCAGGGACACTCACTGGCCCATGGACAGAAGAGATCTTCTGGAGGGGGATGCATCAAGGAAGAGATAAACAAAACTGCCCCACCTGGTTTTAAGAGGTGGCCCATTAACAGAATATAACAGCCCCACCTCTAACAGATGGCAATAGAATACACACCCCTGGCCACATCTTGCATTTGCAACCTAAGAAAATTAAAATTAAAAAAAAATTAAACTAGGCCCATTGTCCCACTGACATCCACAGAAATTTCAGAGAGGCCAACCTTGATCTCTTTGCCTGTTGAAGACAATGATAAACCAACATCTATTTAATGCTTGTACCTCCTAGAGTTTCTGGTGTTCATAATAAACTCAGCAGTTTCTCCCTATTTTATATTAATTGGTGGGCAGCCAGATGTTGTGTTCTGCTGGAAAACAACACATGCTGGCAACATGGACATTTGCTTCAGAAATCAGCATTCCAATGAGAAGGAAAGAAGATAATTAGACAGCAAGATATTAATTAATGACATCCAGCTGAGAAAGCAGAGGTTTCCTCACTGCCAATATCTCGATGTTACAACAGAAGATTGCAGTTTCTTCACTGAGCTTTCATTAACTAAATAATGCTATCATTTAATATTGCCCTTCTGTAGATAGTAATAAAGCTTAAATAAAATCAGAATGACTGAGTACACCAATATTTCCTTGTTTTTCTCACAGCATTGTTGTTTATATCAAGTAAGAGCACACACTGTTACTTAAGATTTCCTTTATGAAATTCTCTGAACTTTCTGAAATTAATTTTCATACCACCTGATGGAGCAAATTTTCAGAGTTGGCCATTTGCCATTTAAGCTTTAAATAAAAACTGCATGATTTCTTCCAAGCTTTCAAAACCTGTGATGGTAGGATACAAGAAAGTATTTCTGAGAACACTGCCCAAATTTCAGGCAGAATTCTGAAACTGATTTTTCCTACAGTCAAATTCTTCTCCATTTACCATGAAAGTTCGATTTATCCATGGGGCCTGGACTTCAAGATGTGTAGTTTGTATTTCAATGGAGACAAAGATGTGATACCTCCAGGAGAGAGAAAGCTGTAAATAATTTCTACTTCCTACACCAGGAGGTTTTGGGACTCAGGGGATCATTTTTCTTTGTGTAGAAATGACCACTGGAACGTTTTCCTTTCTAGGGTGTGGTAGAATCTGAGTCCTCTCACATTCCACACTACCTTTGGAACAAGGAGCTTGTGAAAGCTGATGAGACTGCAATGAGGAGCTGTGTTCCAGCCCCAAAGTCATCCCAAATAAAGCTTCAGCATCCTCACTGGGTTAACAGGGTTTTGCAGGAACCCCTTTTTGAGGGTGAGAAAAGATGGCAAGTGCTCTCTTGTGGCATTGGAACTGCATACATTAAGAATCCTTCTGCTTTATGTAGTTTATTAAACCATCAGTTGTTTGTGAAATGTCATAGAACTTCATCCCTCTCAATGCAGAGATAACTAAGCCAATCTTTAGAAAGTCTTGGAATAAAAATCTATTCTTTATATTTTGAAACTCCATCTATTCCTCAGCACAGTCACACTCCTGGGGCTCTATAGAATTTTAACAACTGTGAGAGCTTTCAGTGTGTCTGTCATTGCCACCTGAGCTTCTCGGCCCACTCCTGGAAAACCACTGCAGTGAGATGTCCGGGATTATATGCTTATGTTATATCCTGAAGGGAGATGACCAGAAAGATGGAGAGACTCTTTACAAGGGATGGAGTGACAAGACAAGGGGGAATGGCTTCCACTGCCACAGGGCAGGGCTAGATGGAATATTGGGAAGGAATTGTTCCCTGGGAGAGTGGGCAGGCCCTGGCACAGGGTGCCCAGAGCAGCTGTGGCTGCCCCTGGATCCCTGGCAGTGCCCAAGGCCAGGTTGGACACTGGGGCTTGGAGCAGCCTGGGACAGTGGAAGGTGTCCTTCCAAGCCAAACTATCCTATGATTCCATTATTATCTTTTCCATATTTAAAAAGCTGAAATGGAGACAAAATCACTAAGACACTGAAGTGTTTAACCTTACCAGTCATTCATTCATTCATTCGTTCATTCATTCATTCATTCATTCATTCACTCATCCCACATAATCCTGTAACTATTTTGATCCCTTTCATTTCCTGTGTTTTTCCCTCATCCACTTCCATGATTTTGTCCATCAAACCGATCAAAGTGTTTAACACATGGCTTTAACTATTAACTTGTGGGATTCTTAATGTAGCTCTGGCATACAGAATAATTCCTCTGTCCTCACATTACTCATTTAAGCAATTCTCAGTGTTAGTTATCAATAAATTCTCTTGGAAAATAGTTGGCAGTATTTGATCCTCTGACAGTCAGTGGTACAACACCAGTCCTGGGCAGAAGGAGCTTAAGTTGCTTTGAACAGGCAACAGACAGTAAATATCCTTGCAATAGTAAAACATGATTGCTGAATTATCAAAGCTAATTTTGACAACTTGGTTCTTTTTGATTTTTCCTCTTGCCTTTTCTTATTGCCTGCATCTTTCTCCAATTTCCCAAATTTCTATTCAAATTTCCTAATATTTCCATCACACTCTCTTCTTCTGCTTTAAATTCTGTCTTCTTTTACACTTCTGAATTTCTCATTCTTCTTGATGGCAATTTTGTTTGATTAGTTTAATTTGAGAAATTAAGGCCCCACTACAATGCTGTTGGTTTACATAATATACCTGTGTCTCACTACCATAAGACACATTTCCTATAAAAAAATCCTTCTGAGAAGATCCTAATGCTTCTTTCTCATGGAGCACTTTAATAGGAAATATTTTTTGGAGATTAATTTATGCATCATTTAGATGAGCTAAATCCCAAGTAAGACAGTCTTTAGCATAATTATTCTAAATCATTCCATAACTTTTATGTAACATAATAAATGTGGACTTTATTTGCTTCTGGGGAAATGGTTAAATTTTGCATGCATTCATAACTAACCAAAGTACAAAGTAATTAAAGCTTTTCAGTGCTTGCTGATAAGCATTGCCATGACATAGCAATTAAGCCCTCAAAATATCACAAAGAAGATGCATGAAATTATAGTCCTTTAAAATCAGTATTGAAATAGGGAACCTGTGTAAGTTTTTGTAGTATACACATATGTGTATCTCAGGTGATGCCTGGAAGTGAAAGTATCCACGTCCAAACAAAAGGAACTGCTCGAGTCTGGCTCTAAAGAAAGACTTTCACGAGTTCAAAACCAAATTTCATCGTTGGAACAGATGGGAATCTCTCCTCTTGATGGATTCCCACAACAGCAGCCCATCCTAAATGCCCTCTTTATTGTCTTTACACACATGAGGGCTGGAGGTGCTGCTCAGAGAATGGATAAGGAATGTCTGGAACAGCCTGGAAGCTCGGGCTGGAGGGATGGGTGGCATCTCACAAGGCATCTGCCTTGATGGCAGCTCCAGGAACGCTGGGGGCACTGTCACTGCTGCATCCCACTGCAGCTGAAGGAGAACAGGCTGTAAGGAGCAAACCTGTTCAGTCTTTCAGCTCTCCTTGCTATAGTCTATGGCTGGCAAACATTTTTTTCCCATTCCTTTATTCCTTACAAAAAAGAAAATTTGAATTGTTATGGATCATGTACAAAGTATTTGAATATCGCATCTAAAATGCTAAACTTCTAGTTGGCAAAGACACTTACAAAAGAAATCCAGATGAAAACCAGAATTCACAGCATGCTGCTTCACCAGAATCCTTTCTTCCAGTGGCTAAGCACAATAGCCATGTGTGCCACTAATTCCATCAAACCTGGGAGTATTCCCAGACCTTAGGGAAAAAGGCAGCTTATCACTGAGTCAGACTCAGCTTATCTTTGCCTTTTCTATCAGTACTCCCTTGCTGCTGCACCAAATGCACCTGACAAATATTGTGGTAAAATTCTCACAATATGGGACATGGAATTTAAAATTCCTGATTCCGTGTCTCTATTTGTGACAGTTTCCACTATCCCAGGTTGCTCCAAGCCCCATCCAACCTGGCCTTGGACACTGCCAGGTGTCCAGGGGCAGCCACAGCTGCTCTGGGCACCCTGTGCCAGGGTCCCTCCATCCTCACAGGGAACAATTCCTTCCTAATATCCAACGTAAATTTCCCCTCTGTCAGTTTGTACCTGTTCCCCCTTGTCCTGTCACTGCAGTTCCTGAGGAATTGTCCCTCTCTGGGTTCCCTGCAGCCCCTCAGACCCTGGAAGGAGCTGTGAGCTCTCCACACAACCTTCTCCTGTCCAGGCTGAGCAGCCCCAGCTCTCCCAGCCTGGCTCACAGGGGAGGTGCTCCAGTCCCCTCTGCACCTCCATGGCCTCCTCTGGACTCGCTCCAACAGTTCCATGTCCTTTCTGTGCTGGCAGCACCAGAAGTGTCCATGGTGCTCCAGGTGAGGTCTCATAATGACAATAATCAATCATAAATATATGATTTCTTTACACTGCTATAGATGCTCTCACCACGCATGATTGTCAAGGGGGTGGTTCAGGGAAGTGTGCTCAGTTTGCCATCCCTCATGAAAACTAGGACTTAAATTCTCCCTGCTCCTTTTCAAGATTATGCAGTTTAAGTCTTTCTTTCACCCTGTTTTCTGAAAGGTTTTTTTTCCCCATCCTTACCCTTCCCACTCCTTTTAACACTGAAAAATTACAATAAAAGGACAAACACACCCCCACCAATCTGGGCTGAGGTTCCACATACCCAACACCATCAGAGTGCACAGCACAAGGAGAACAAGCAGATTAAATGCAATTCTTTCCCAGGTTTAGGGCTGACAGATATTTAGCATTTACAGAATGCTTCCAAGTCACTAACCCTAAAGGATTACTGCAGTGGAAAATATTACCCTCCTGCTCTCAGTACTGCTGAATAAGAGACATGCACTGACGATGGTTCTCCATTCTCATCTCAATATTAAAACAAAAAGAGAGACACTACTACAAGTACTGCCCAGGCAGCAAAATATACATGAATTCAAAAGAGGTTTGATGTGGCAGACACATTTTCTCACTCTCAGGAATTTTTCATAGAGGAGCACAGAGAGAAGAAAGAGCAAACAATTTCTATTTCTGCTCCTTGCTTCTCCCATGTGGAATGTGTTTGGAGAATTGTTTACCTGGGGTGATTGGTTGATTGGATTCTGGTGAGGATTGTTTGGGCCTGATGGCCAATGAGATCCAGGTGTGTCTGAACTCTCAGAGAGAAGGTCACAAGCTTGTTAGAGTTAAGATATGGTAGTTAGAAAAGTAGGTATGTAGTTTTAGTATCTCCATTAAAATAGTATATTAATGTATTATAATATAGATATAATAAAGAAATCAATCAGCATTCTGAACTGGAGTCAGACATCATCATTTCTTCCCATCCTGGGTTCACCTGCAATTTCACAATAGTTTGGAGTGAAAATCTCCTAAATTAAGTGTCAGGAATGTCTATAAATACCAACAAATGAAGTTGGTAATGATGCAGGAAGTTGGACCTTCTGAAAATGATGTATTACAGATATGCTTCTTTTTATCATCAATGGGAACATTCTTGAAACAAAATGCTGTTCTTTGCATGCCTTTCATTTTCACAGAACTGCAAAAATTTTCTGTATTACCTGTTCGAAGCAAAGAGAACATTGTGTTGTTAAGTACACTGTGCTGTGTAAGTTTGATGTATCTTTTGGCCAATGGAAATACAAAACCCTGGAAAGGTCACCCATTTCAGCTCTTCCCCACACAGTTAACAATATGGGAAAGAGAAGAGCAGTAAACAAGGAAGTAAAATTTTAAGCAATGCAGTTATAGAATATTGAAAAGGTCACAGTATATAGTGTGTTCCCCTAATTTTTTGAATATATGAGGCTCTAAAATTCCAAATCTCATTGAAGTTGGTAATGAGAACAGAACAGAAATGTGAAGCTATTATTTTGACAGTTATTGTAATGACAATGAGAATTGTTATAAACTTAATGTACTCCAAGGGAATCTGTCACCTTATATACTGATATTTATTTATAAAAGCAATAATAATCATCATACATGTCCATGGAGGTAATAAGATCCTATAGATTTTATATATAAAAATTAGGGTTGCAGAAATGCTTTGCTTTCAATTCTAACTTGTAAGCTAAAATGCAATAGAACAAGTAGTCTTAAAAAAACATGGAATCATTTCTTTCTTTCTGTTCTCTGCCACCAGCAGCTAGAACTTAGGCATGGTGAGCTTGAATAGAAGGAGTTTTCCTGTGCCTTCAGAGGAATAAATATTTAGATGATGCTCAATTCTGCAGAAAATTTAGACAAATTTTATAATATTCATAAAAAATTAACTAATTCACCACTGACAATAAACTTATTGCTTTTTTATTCTGTTCATGCTCACACTGCTTTTATTTTCTGACAGGGAAATCCCCAAGCTAAAATCCTGTGAAACTTGGCTTCAAGTCCAAATTGAAAGCATAATTGAAAAGTCCTACCCAGGTCACCTTCTTGTTTTTGATTTGAGCCAACTCAAATCAATCACTCCATTCCTTATGCTGTTTTCTATAAGTATGAATGACAAAAAAAATAATCTTTAATTACCTTAAATGATGGCAAACCAGCTCATTTAGATTTTTTTCTTACTGTTCCCTGATGCCATATTGCAGCTATATACAACTGAATTAGTTTTAAAGGAAGTTTAGGTGACAGATTTCCCCACACTTGCAGAACACAAGATTAGATCACAGTGTTCTCTAATTTATTGTCTCTTAATTTGCCTTCTTTCTGCAGCAAATCTGTGGTCCTTAATCCAGTGTTATTTAAAGAGTCCTTTTTATTATTTCATTTCTGATGTCATGTGAGCTAATTTGCTTAAGCATTTGTTCATATTATATTTCTGTCTCTAAATCAATTAGAATCTTGTTTCTGATGAGGATATCTAATTTTCCCCTCTGCTTGCTACAACTTAAAATTCATATTCCACATCCATTCTCAATTTTTATCTAAAATTGCTGTTCCTGCAAACATTCTTGGCTTGTGTCCTCACCTGCTCAGAAGTCTACATAAATCCAATGCAAATGAATTTTTAAATCAGCCAAATAAATTATTTGGACACCTCTGAATAGATACGTTAAAAAAAACCTCAAGCAATATTAATTCTGTAATATTTGGAATCATTCTAAGATCATTCATTTGTTAAACATGTTGATTCACCATATAAAAATTACCAGAGATTATCCTCTATTGAGATAAGGAGCCATAGCCTTTGAAACTAGGATAAAATGTGGTGAAGGCTTCTGTCTCTGTTTCTGTGACAAATTTCTTCCTCAGTCATAAAGCAGAGCACTAATAGACACATGCAAGGAAGCTTTTCCAATTTCTCCCTTCATAATAGATGTCTTCAGTGTCATTAGTTCTTCTCTTAGATGAATATTAAAATTTAAACCAAAGGACTTCCTCCTTCTTTTAACCTTGAAGTTCTGTGTTTCATTGTGCCAGCGGATCAGCCTTTGAAACAGCAGGGATGAACTTTGGGGTTAAAGGGGGAAGAGACAACTGCTGCAGTCCTGGTGTATTCCTGATTTCCCCAGAGGACAAGGAACACCTCCTTCAAGTGCAAGCCAATCCAAAGAAAAGGGATGAGCATCAAGGCAATTCCTCCCTCACCAGGGCACAGAGTATGGCCAAGAAAAGCTCCCTTTACATCCAAACTACTCCAAGTTTCTCTTTCCATCTAAGTCTAGACAGTAAGAATCTACACTGAAAGAAATAAAAGTGGTGTGAACAGCACAGTAAAGATCCCAAATAAAATTCAATTAATAATACTGTTCTTTTTTCTTTTTTTTTTTTTTTTTAATATAGACTTCTCAACTGCAAAGCCACAGTGAGGGGTTTCAGACATAAATGCTCCTTGACATATGAAGTACTGGGGGAAGCAATTAATGTCAGAGTAGCCACATACTTAATGTAGAAGGGTACAATAGAAAGGCCTCTATTTTTGGCTGTTTTCTAGCAGAGAATACACAGCCCACATTTGCTTTAAAATGTTAACATTATGTAAATCAACTATATTAATCCTAATGTCCATGCAGTCTTGTCACTCTTAAAGGTTTTTTCTTCCCCTCTGTTTATTACTATCAGGGAGGGAACAATAGAAAATGAAGGTCTATCCTGCCAAAAAATAGCAGCTACATTCCATGTTGTCCTGATTTGCCAGTGTTTTAATAAATCTACTTCCATAGGATGTCTCAGAGTATTCCTGTAGCACAGACAGAATTTGAAACCCAAATAAAAGAATTCTTCATAAGTGAAAGCATTTCTCAACTATTTATCCTCCACCTTTATTCAAAAGCATTACAAAAATGCCTCCTGTTACCATTGATTTGTAAATACTGCCCATCCTTTAGATGAAAAACTTACAGGAAAGAAGTAGAAACCATTTCACTATACAGAATAGTGTGATTGTTTTAAAGGGCTTTTGTTGTGAACTTCATAAAGTTTCTCTAAAGAATCTACCTTTGACCATGGATGATGTCAGCAGGGAACAACCCCACACACAAGTGGCATCATCCAAGACAAGGCAGTTAAGACCCCTTTTACTGCAACACTTCTCTCAATTGACATGTTATAAATTCCTCTGCACCCTCGTCATTGTACTGGAATCGAATATGAAATGTAAAAAGATGAATTTGGGGATTTCCTTTTGATTAAAAAAAAAGTTTAAAATAAATGTTTCCACCTCCTACAACATTTCCTCTTTATCTCCCCGCCCTGCCTCAGGCAATTTGAGATTCACATGGACTCTGTGGATTCCAGCAAGTTTCAAATAATATGAAGAGAAACTTAAAAACCCAATCCCAACAACCAAACTAACAACAGTTAGTTTTCTTCCCAGTTGCTAAGGAAAGCTCCCCCTTCAATCAGGGACCAAGAAGAACTGACCTGCCCCCATACTCCCCAGGATATGCTTCGAACATTTTGGCCAAGCCCCTTAGGGTGCCCTTGGCACTAAAATAAGACACTGCTTAGTTATCCATTTGAGAACTCTTGCCAAACACTTTCTCTTTTCCCAGAGGAAATAAAAAGCCCAAAGGTATATTTAGAAATGCTTGGCTAGCTTTGCTTATTAAATATTTATTTTGATAGAGATCACAGTAATGTAAGTTAAGTTTGATTCTACTCAGAAGTCCTGAACTTGGATATGGTTTGGCACTTTTTAAATTTATTTAATGCACTAAGCAAATGATCTTCCCTTGCAACTGTATTATTCCACTTTTCTTGGAAGATCTGTGTCTAAAATATGCAGACACAGCAAGAGAAAGATCATCTTCAGATTGTGGAGACAGAAAACAAATATTATATTTTGTGCAATATCAACAGAAATGGTTACACTTCTGAACAGCAATGTAAGCATAGCACATTGACTGGAGAAAGTCACAATTTACCAGTGGTATTTTTAGGCCACTTTGTCTGGTCTGATTTATTGATAGAACTCTCTTTTTTTTCCACCCCAAGTTATTTAAGTTATATATAATTATTCAAAATTAACTACAAGGAATGACTGGCATTTGAACACTGAACTGGAATAACTTACTGGAATAATCATAGTAGAACATTAATGAGAAATGCAAGCTGTGACAAGACAAAAAAAAAAGAATATTACTCTCTTATTGTGGAATAACTCATGTGAGCATCCATGAGGCATTGCACCTCCTGGTCTATTGATTCCACATTTTAAGATTGTCAGTATAAAAAAGAAAACAAACTACCCAAAAATGCATTACTGGGGTTGCCTGGAGCTCTATCATAGCAAAACAGAGTAGGAATGACATAATAATAAGGGAACCTCAGAAGAAACTGAACAGTAGATTAGCAGTATTACAAGCTGACATACAAGAAGAAAATCCATCTATGGAGAAGTAAAAAAAGAATTTAAGGGAAGACTAAGATTCCCAATATCTTCAAAGTAAATAAATAAATCACTGCTGACATTTCTGAAAAAAAATGGAGAAAATATTAGGGATGGCTGAAGCTGCCAAAGCACCACCACCAACACAACACTGACTGAGGCAAAGACAGTTTTAAAGTCAAAGGGAGGAGAAAAAGCAGTCCTGTATAAAAGCTTATGTGGAGATTTCAAAAATGTGGACAATGATAACAAAACTATCCTACAAATAAGCCTTAATAGTTCATTAGCCTGAATAAGCTGATGCACTGAAAAATAAGTGCAAGGCTGATTTGTTTTTCACTACCTGTCACTTTTTATAAACTGCACCATGATGGAAATAAACATGAGATTTCTAGAGGGCATTTGAAAAAAAATCTCATTTGCCATAGTCTCTTAAAACTCCCCAGTAAAATTGCACTAATTAGATTTAATGGCATCAACTGCACTGGGATAGATGCAACTCATAATTCAAATGAGAAGATTTGCCATAAACTTGGTTGTGTGTCTGCTGAGAGAGAGAGGGATCAAACCAACCCTCAGCAGCCTCTAAATGCTAAGACCACCTTTGAAGTCAAAGCCCACGGAGTCACTGAAGTTGCTCACTTAGAACCAGAGGAAAATTTATGCTGGAAGGAGGCTCCGGAAATCATCTGGTCCAACCTCCCACTCAAAGCAGAGGCAGCTTCAAAGCAGAATGGTGTTATCCAGGGCCTTGCCCAGACAAGTTTTGAAAAGCTCTGTGGATGGAGGTTTGCCTGAGCTGTCTGGGTCCTGCTCCAAGAAGCTCTCATGGTGACAAGTTTTCTTCTGTGTCCAATTGGAATTTTCTTTGCTGTGGCTGCTCCTGGATCCCTGGGAGTGTCCAAGGCCAGGTTGGATGGACCTCTGAGCAGCCTGGAATAGTGGAAAGTGTCCCTGCCAATGGCAGTGATGGAACAAGATGAGCTTTAATGTTCCCCCAACTCAAACCATTCCATGATTCTACCCCACAAGCAAGTTTGTCTTCATTAAACTTCCTGAGGCCTTGAATGAAGGGGTTGGGGTGAAGGGGGCAGGCAAGATCTGTCCCAACAGTCCTGTCCTGATGTCTGTCCACCAATAACCACAATTTGGGAAACTTGGCTGAAATGATTTATTTTTCTCCTGCCACAAATCCTTTGCCATTCACTAAGTTGGATGTCTTTAATGACTCAGAAAAGGTTTGTGCAAAATCCTCTAAATCTTTAGCCGTGGCAGTGGGAGAGATGAGACATCTATTCTGCACAGCTGAATGATAAGCAGTTTAAAATACTTCTCAGATATTCTGTTACCAGATTTGTTTGTTTGCTTCCAAATAACTTTCCTCTGGTTTATCATCTTTTCAAAGCTTAAATTACAGGTGCTCCCTTGGCTAGTAACAGCTCTAACTTTTGTTTTTCCAAACCACTAGGCATTGCTTTTACCAGTATATATTAATTTCTGTCTCATTCTTCCTCTATTTGCTGAAAAGCTGCCTTATCCCACTGGGATTTGGCCAAACCATATCTATAACAATTGAGTATTCCAGTTCTTCAACAATGTTTGATTCTCAAGGAAGAGAAGCCAGGAAAAGAGAAGGTGTTGCCTTCAAGAATCACTATTTATGTATTTGCCAAAAATAATGGTATCAGGGATGAAATTCAGTTAAACATTGCTATTCTTTTCCTGAACTGCAAGAACCCAGTAGGAATTCTATGCCATAAATATTTCTTTGGATTTCTAAGGAAATTGGGTGAAAACACAGACTTCCTACGTGGCATCAGGCGCATCACACGTATTTTAGAGAACTGAGATCTTCTTTAGAGCCACATTTCCAGTGAGCTCAAAACATGATGCTAAATGTTTGAACATAAACCACTGGCAAAAGTTCTGGTTATGCACATTAGTGATCCTTCCTTTTTTTTTTTAACTTGACAGCAGACAAGCCCTCCCTGCAATAATTGTCATTTAATCCTCATCCATTTTAGTTATTGCAAAACGGAAAGGATACAGACTGCAGGTGTTTTCTTCTTTTCTTTTTGATTTTCATCAGAACCCCTTGTACCATCAACATTCTCAATTTCTTTGCCATACCAGTTTCTTGGAATTTGTTACTCCACTTTTGACTCCTGAGTTTCATATACTTATAGAATACTATCACAATTTTCTATGGAAAAAATCAATGGCCTTGTAAGGATTTTACATAAAACATCTACATTTCTTTAGTGTAAGATTAGAAAGACAAATATTTTTTCCAAGAATAGTAACAAGGACTTGACAAGAATAAGTCCAAGCCCAGGGACTCCTGGGGCTTTCAGTGAAGCGTAAGCAGGAGCTAAATTGAGGAATTTAAGTGTTTGTGTTCACAGACCTTACATAAGGTTATGATGATCCTATTCTGCTTTATTTGGGACTTTATGCATGAATATGATTTCCCATCCCATTGTTACAACAGAGCTTACCAAAACCCAGGTTTAGTGGTTAATGTCTGCTTTGCTCTAGGTTCATTAGGTGACAGTACAATAACAGTAAGGTGCACTGTGGGTTGCCCATGGACTTCCAGGGAAGCAGTTCCTTGGACATTTTTTCCTTGTGGAGTTAGAGAACACTCCCAGAATGCAGCCAGAGCAATGGCCAGAGTGTGGTTCATTCCCTCATATGGGAAATCCTAATCTCAGTCTTGGGACAGCACATTAAGAAATGGATTTTAGTTTGGACCTTCAGAGGATACAACAGCAGTGACCAGTGCAGAGGGGCCAGAGGTCCCTCTGGACAATTCCCTAATTCCAGGCTATTGCTCCCTGCCATAATGCAGAGGTTGTGTGCATGATCCACGGCATACAAGAGCACACACAGAGCAATTCCTCTATGTGCCTGGTGAAACAACCTGGAGTCTGCAGCCACCATTAGTGGTGACAGGCACCACATGGAGGTGCCCAGGGCAGTCCCCACAAAGGTCACTCATAAAGCACATTCCAATTCATTGCTTTGCCTTTGAGCACAAATCCAATTATTTCTGTTTTGCAAGTCAGGATCTTCAGCAGCAGCACACAGCAGAAAGCAAAACATACTTAGGTGACACTTCCTTAACTGCAGGCAGATCTGATTAATGAGGCAGGGCTGGAATTAACTTTTTTCTTCATGTCAAGAAGATTTCCCAAGTTGTGCAAAATTTCCCTTCTGATGCTGTTCATTCCCATTTAACTCCTGCCAAGCACACTGAAAGCTAACACGCTTCTCAAGCTGCACCAGCCAGTCATCCATGTCTTATTATCCCTGTAAATATAATGAGAAATGATTTGATATTAACGGCTTCAGATTTATCTCTTTAGGTTGGAAATGCAACTCCCGCTGCAGTTCCAGCTAACTGGAAAGACACCCAGTGACTTCAGCTGATGGAAATCAGAGGAACGTGCTTCATAACTTATAAACATGACATTTAAAAATATTTAGTGCTTGGATTAATACTGGAAGCACTGCTTGTTCCTGCTAGCAATGTTCCTCACACAGCCACAAAGAATTAAACCAGCTATCAGTATTAGTAACTGGTTAAAAAAATAAAGGTCTACTCAAAATTAGGCAAACTCTTTCCAGGAACATTTAAATTACTATCAGTGTTTAAAGATTCCAAGGCCAGCTAGTGGCATCCTGTGCTTTTCCCTGCTCCAGGGACTGTCCTGACTATGCAGCATCACATTACTGGACTAATGGAGCAGTCCAAGCATATTTTTTTAAACAACCATTTTCTAGTTACATATAGATATAAATTCAAACCATAGGGAAGATCTGGCTATTGAGGGAACCCAAAGGGAATCCCAGCTCTGCATTGGAGCCCTCCATGGAGCTCCCAGGTCACCCAGCCTGCAGATTCTCTGTAGCTCTCTCTGTACCAAGGCAGACTCTTAAACTAATCAATCCACACACAGGAACAACTTATGTTGTCCAATGAAACTTAATATTAAAAAGACGAAAAAGTGATTNAAAGGAAAGGAAAGGAAAGGAAAGGAAAGGAAAGGAAAGGAAAGGAAAGGAAAGGAAAGGAAAGGAAAAGAAAGCTCACTCTTTCCATCAGCTACAAAGCTTTCCTGCCTAACCCTATAACCACAAATACAGGATTTTTTACACTATTTTCTTCATTTTTTTGTGTTACTCATCTACATAGATTTGTGCACAATCAGAATTGCGAATGCCAATACTCACAACCTGTCATGACAAAATTAAATCTATTTTTTCCTGAATTGGATCCTACTGATTTTCTTCCCTATTTTCAAATGGTTTAAGGAGAGCAAATGTGTCTTGGTGTAACCCCCTTTCATCTGTCTTTAGATTATTCCTCTTGACTGAACCTCCAAGGCCTAGGCATAGTCAATTAATATACTCACACCTCATTCCTGATTTTCTCTCAAAAATATTAACTTCCAATTCCAAGTGATACTCAAGTTGTCAGTATCCAAGCCAAGGCAAATTTAAAAACACAAATCTATTAATGCTGTAATAACTGCTCCCAAAGTAATTTAATTATGTTAAAACCTGCTCAACCGGAGCACTTGAAGGACTATGTTACCAAGGTATATTTCCCAAACAATATTAAGGTCTGTATATTTTAAAAATATATACATTTCCCATAAGAACATACCCCTGCTGGAGTTCAAGTGTCAAGGGGAGAGTTCTGAAAGTATTTTTGGATTTCAACACTACTAGAAATAGTAAAAGCAAAACAAGAAACTCCTTTATCTTCTTCTAGCTGGAAATTCTTATTTCCCCTCTGCAGCTTCAATGAGCCATTAGAAAGGAAAAAAGAAAAAGCATTTCCTTAAAATTCTGTTAAATATTTCTGGTTGTTATGTGCTGAAATACATTGTTACAATCATAGACCTTTTCTCTGAGCCATATGGAAAAGTGAATTGAAGACTGACTCAAAGAATAATATTTTATTCATTAAGGTAATAAGTTGCATTTTTTTCATCTAATTATTTAAAAGTCTGCTTTACAAACCTTCCTCCAACATACTGAAAATTATTTTTATAAGCTTAATATAGACTTATGTTAAAGTTTGCATTAACAGAGCCAACAAATAATGTGTTTTCCCTTGGAAAATGTTGTTACAATAAGTGTGCTTTATCAATAATATATCACAAGAACTCTGCTGTGTCTTGATTTGAATTCTAAAACTCATTCATTATTGACCAGGACTGGGAGAAAAAGAAATATTATATTTGAAGCTGCATATGGCTACTTTTAAACTAAATTTTAGGTTTCTACATATTCAAATTAAATTGTGCATAACAATGCATTGTCCTACTCTGAAGAGCAGATCAGAATTCTTGACTTCAGGAATTGAAAGGCATAAATATCAGTGAACATAAATAAAAAGAAGCATAACCTGAACAATCTCTGATTTTTATAGTGCTATGAACAACTTGCAATTAAAACCAGATAAATTATTTATATATTAAAAATCTCATTTAATTTTCCTTTTTACTTTCTTGGGACAAGAGGGATGAAAAAATCTAATTTTTCTGCAGCACAAAACACATAAAAAGTACCTGCTGATTTTGCATATGGCTTTTTTTTTTTTCCCCAGAATGTGACTCTCTCAATTCTTCAGAATTTTATTCCCCTGTCAGGAAGCTCATGGATGTTACATTGAAGTCAATTATGACTCAAATTTGGATGATCCCTTATTGTTCTCACCCAAATAGCTCCCATCAGGGTGCTGGGGAATAGTTTCTCTCATTGTTCTGAAGTTATTTTTCTCAAAGCTCAACACATGAAATGAGTGACTTTCCAGAAGTTCACGTTTTGCTATTTTGCTTCTGTAACGTTATGATTTATCTCTTCTTATCATTTTTTTAATAGAAAACTATACCCATCCTATTTTGCTGCTGATATTCAGCAAGCATTACCTCTAGACAAAATAGGATTTTTTTTCTAAATAAATTTTTAAGTACAAAAGGGGGTTTTTATTCAGATATTGATAAGCAGGAAGGGGAGGGAATTCTGTCCCACACATGGAGCACCCTTCAAGCAGACTGAGTATTCAGTGATTTCACATCACCAGCTTGGTATGTCAGACCCAGATCATTTATTTCACGGCTCAGTTTGAAGTGCATGTGTTGGTTTGACTGATAAAAAGTCAACCCATTGGATCAAGCCCACCTTTAATTTGCTGTGCTGTTCTGTCCCAAAGGAAATGAAAACAGTGTTTCACAGAGAAGGGCTGCAGGTCCTGGATGAGCTGATATGGCCCCATTTGTTCTCTGTGAATATTCTGCAGCACCAACTGGCTCATATTTAACTTCAGAGGTGAAGATGAATGTTAATTACAGAACTAATTTTGGAAGAGCTTTTAAACGTCACAGTTCTGGATAAATCTTAACCCCTCTCCCACTCAGGGTTCCTCCTGAGAATCACCTGCATTTTATTTTTTATTATTTCATTAATACAAATATCAAGATTGGATCTAAGGATAAAGTCAATTCTGTTAACTCTCAGTGTTAGAACACGAGTGATTCATAGCAATTAAGTAATCAATAGAAAGTAAATCAATAGAAAGAACTAACTAAATATGCACAGAAAAAGTTAAATCCTTATAAAATTTCTTTCTATTGCAGCTACTGCTGTTTTCTTCAAGTTCAGTAATTTTATAGGAAAAGAAAATGCTAGGTAATGTGTAATTATATTTTGTATACTGTAACTGATGCACAAAACTGTGATACTTTCATATGTTATATTTCATATATTTCATCTTTAGGAGGTATGTAATACAATTCACTGGAGCAATTGAAATTAAAAATGTATATGCAAGGCTTAAGTACTCAAAGGAGAGCCCTAACTAAAACAAATCATGGTGCTGAAAATTTAAAGCGTTGCAATTACAGTGCCTTTGTGCTCCTTGGATAAGCCAGGTTTGTGCAGCTGAGCCTCTGACATCAGTGTTAGACAGGGCTCAGCACTTCAGTGAGTGTTCTGAGGATGCAAGTTGTAAATAACTGCTGTTATTTAGTCCTACTAAACATAAAGAAGTCCTGCTGCAAGTTCTTCTGCTGAATTAGCCATGCCTCCTCCACCTGGAGACGCCTGTCCTGCTCTTTACCTTGGCTCACCTCCTGCTGCCCATTCCTGCACAGCCTCTGCACGGAGCTGCTGTTCTCCTGGGAGGATCAACACAGCCTCACTCGTGCTTGTTACTGCTGTGAAAATCCTGGTTTGCCTCACCTGTGCTCTGTTGCACCCAGATGGAGTCTGGTGCTGCTCCTAATTGGAGGAACAACACATCTCCACTGTCACAGAGATCTTAATCTTCCCACAGACCACATTTACAGGCAGGTTAAACAGAAAAACTAAGTTCTATCAACTCTCCAAACCAACAGCTGGAACTGAACTGTTAGGATACACACATCCATGTCTCAGCTACTCTCCTTCACTGCTTTAAAGTCAGAGACTTTAGAGTTGGACTCTTTAAAGAAGAGAAATGGGCCCCTTCCACATGATCCATGTCACCCTGCAGTGAGTGCTTATGGGCACACAAGCTATGCTGCAGAATTTCCTCCTGCTCAGTTATAAAGGCAGCCTCAAGGACCATTCCAATGACACCCATCCCTCAGGTGACATCCAATTAATGAACGTCTCCAGTTACATGAGATTACCTCCATTCCACAAAATCAAAATCTTCTGGTGATCCAGATTGATAATTTCCACCTTCCAGAGAAAGGCATTAGACTGATAACAGTTTGAAGACTGAAGCACTTTATGTATCAGAAAGGGCTACAGGGAAGATGGAGAGGGACAATTCATCAGGAACTGCAGTGACAGGACACAGGGAATGGCTCCCAGTGCCAGAGGGCAGGGCTGGATGGGATCTTGGGAATTAGGAATTGTTCCCTGGCAGGGTGGGCAGGCCCTGGCACAGGGTGCCCAGAGCAGCTGTGGCTGCCCCTGGATCCCTGGCAGTGCCCAAGGCCAGGTTGGACACTGGGGCTTGGAGCAGCCTGGGACAGGGGAAGGTGTCCCTGCCCATGGCAGGGGGTGAAAAGAGATAAGCTTTAATGACCCAAACTATTCTGGGATTCTGTATCAGCTGTGCAAATGCAGATCTGTAGCTATGCATATTCCTTAATGTCTTTTGATTACAACTATAAATACATTCCAGTATTTGAGCTCTTTTCACCTGCCTGATGCACTAATTAATACTGTCAGTATATAAAATAACAATAATAAAATCAGGAAGATATTTCTTTACCAGAAAAAAACCCAAGCAAAATCAAACAGCATCCTGCAGATGCTGACAATGTTTGAACACCCAGGAGCAGAGCACAGCACCATTAATATTTTCAGTGCCTGGTACTTTTTTTGTGCACAGAACATGGTTATAAACAGTCAGGATGCAGCAGGTGAAAAAAGCTTTGTCAAGGAGCATTCCAAGCTGCTTAAATCTGATCTACCATCATTATTCCTTTGAAGCTGTATCATAAGCAGCTCAGTAAGACACATGTGAAAGAAGTTATTGCACAGGAAAGTTTGGCTTTTTACAGCACTGCCATCAAAATTTACTAGTGTATTAAAGATCCTAATTTGAAAATAAGTTTTCTCCTTTTTATGGTATGTGATATTTTATAGAGATTACACTCATGGAGGAACCTGGAAACACAGTAATTAACAACTTGAAGATCTTCTAAATGCCAAAGCTATTCCATGGGATGACCGAGCCCATTAAAAAGTCATTAATTATGTCAGAGAACATATTCCCCAAGATTAAATTATTCCTGAAGGAAAGATTAAAGAAGTTTACGGGCCTGTATTTAGGACCAAAAATAGTCATGAAAAAAACCAACACAAGTAATCAGAACAAAAATAAAAATGTACTGTGACACAGGCAGAAAATAAGTTTTTAATATATTCCACCTTTGTTGGCTGATATGGAAATTTATAATAAATGGCAGTACAAGGGTTGGTTTTTCAATGTGTGAAAAAAGAAGCCTACATTGTATATATTTTGCTGTCTCCTCAGACCACATATGTTAGACCTATATGTGAAAATAAAGGAAGGGAAAAGAGGAAGGGGGAAAGAAGAAGAAAAATAGAAGCTCCAGGATTTCCCTTGGAGCTGTTCAGAGCCCTCCTGGAACAAACTCCAGGTTCCCTGGCCAAATTCAGCAGCAGCCCAATACAGCTGGTGGGTTTCAAGATCATTGGCAGCCAATGGTCTGGCAGTTAGAGGAGCAATATCTAATCCAGAAAACACACAAAGCCTTCAGTAAAAGAAAGAAACACAGATGCAGGACTGTATGAGGGACCAAAAGTATCTCATATTCGTTTTCTCTACAAATCTAATTATTGTCTTCATCCAGGTGTTCCTTTTGCTGACTTGACTTTAACAAATCACTTCACCCTGTTGGTGGATGCTCCCATGAATAAAAACCTCTGTTTTACTCAAGCAGAATCTTATTTGGGCAACAGTAAATATTTACTGACACAGAATGCTGTGCAGTCCTTACAAATGAATGTAGATTTATTTCAAATTTGAGGGTCATTTTCTGTGGTCTCCTCATTAGAGAAACCAAAAAAAACATGTCAAAAGTGAAATACTTTCATGAAAATGAAAGGCTGGCTGATCCTTCTTGAATAAATAAGAGTAAAGAAGGAATTAATAGTATTATGAATAATGAAAGTCTTTAAAGGAAAAAATATAAAAATATTGTTATAGATGCATATTAAATGATTGGCTTTTTGCAAATATTAAAATGAATACTATATGTGTTATGTTGGAAAGTTATGCTGTATTAATCTCTTTTAAGTAGTGCGGTAAATATAGATTATAAGCTATAGCATAACATTAAAATAGAAACTATGTGATATAAGATACTTTTTGTAACTAGCTCAAGAAATGGACAAGATAACCAAGAAACCCTTTGCATACTGACACCAAAAATTCCAAGAGAAGAATTACGACTTTCTTATCGGGACTGCTCAGACTCCTTCCAGACTTCTAGGAGCCAAGAAATTTATTTATAAGATGAAGGGGGGGCAGAAACTAAGCAGAAGACATTGTTTGTTTGAAAAGAATGTTTGCATCATCTATGAGATATATGAATATGCAACAGGCTATGCTTTTAAGGGGCAATCCTTTGTTAGGGAGCCATGCTTTCTTGAGGAAAGCATCCGGACATCCGTAATTCTTTGCTTTTTATTGTCTTTATTGTCCTAACTCTGATTGTCCAAATTCTTATTGCTCTAACTTTTATTACTGTTTTTTTAATAACCATTTTATTACTATTAAACTTTTAAAAATTTTAAAACAAGTGATTGGAGTTTTTCACAAATATATAGAAAACATACATTTTACCTAAAACTTGACAGGAATAAGTTACACTGATTGGAGAGGGGAGGGAGAGGGGTTTGCCAATGAAGTAATTCAGCATAAAGAAAGAAAGAGCAATTCACACCTCCCTTCCTCATTTGCACAGATGAATTTATCTCTCCATCCCCTCTGTGTGGAATACTAAAGGCATCCCTGGGAAATACCCTGTGAATCTCTCTTGTACAATAAAGCACCTTCAATTCTAATCACACCCCTGGGGGGAACAGCTTGTCTTAGATGAAGCTCCCTCCTGTACCTGCACCTCCAAAACATCTGAGAGGGTGGGAATTATCCTTCACCTGACAGCAAAGAGATCCCCTATTTCCTCAAACAGCATATACTGAAACTTGGAAAATAGGTGGCTGCTTATTTCTCCTTGGGAGTCTTGCACACCCATTTTGTTTCCTCACCTGTCTCCTACTTGGGAATTAAGTTTTTAAAAAATCTTTCCTCCCCTCTACTATAACCTACTCAGATTTAAATGGGAATTTTAAGACTTCTTTATTTAATATAAGAGGGTAAAATCTCTGCTGGTTCAAGAGCTGGTTCAGAAAATAATCTCACCCAGCTCAGGAGGGAACCGATCATTCACAGGAGAGCAAGGCAGAGAGCTGGGCTGGGAGCAACTGCAGCCACTCGATGCCAGCCTGTCCTGGCATCCAGTTTTAATCTGCATTTGTCCAGTCCCTTGGATGGACACAGCATGGCCACCAGTGAGTTTGGAGTGGTTACTGACCAATTCTCTCCCTTAATAAGAAAAAGGTAAAGGGGGCAACAACTACCAGACAACATTCTGCATTCCTCTATTTCTCCTGCATGTTATAAATATTTCAAGGGTTGACTGTGTTAGAAAGGATTCTCCATCTTTCAAAAACAAAATTGCATGACAATATTTGGTGTTGCTGCACCCCTTTACTTCCATGCAAAGTGCTGCTTCTGTGCCCATTTGGAATGAGCTTTTTAAAAATCTTCCTTCCCCTCTGGTTTAAATATCCAACTTAAAACAGGAATTGTAGGACTCTTTTCCAATCTTTTAATATAAAAAAGGTAAAATCTTCGAGACTATTTTGAAACACATCTTTCTTGATTGTCATAGAGCAGAACTAGGTGGGCTACATTTTTATTGGCTCCAGAAAGTGCAGAAGCTGAGATTTTGTTTAAATGCTGCAGAGGATGTAAGATCAGAATTATTTATCTTCTTCCACCTCTTTTGCAGAGTTGCATTTAATTTTGCCTTTTCTTCCCCTACAGTTTATATAAGAGGAAAATACCCTGAAATCCCAGGCAGGACTTCTTTTATTTGGGTCACTGCTCCTCTCTGGTGATGGACAAAACTTTGTTCTCCTATCAATCAGTCTTTATTTCCTCCTTGCCACCTTTCCTGTCTAATGTAATATAATATGATATAATATGATATAATAATATACATAAGGAAAATCAGCAGCCATGGAGTTTATCAATGCTGAGGTCCATTTCCACACTGTGTTTTCCAAGCCCTAAGGAAAATGTGCTTTGAGAACCACATAATTTCTCTTCAGTCAGGAGATGTTACAGCCATGATCATTGCATTAGGCAACAAAACTGTGTAGAAACAATGTCTTGGCACTGTGCTGGCACTGGTGACAGTCACAAGAATAACTGCCTTAATCTCCCTGTTGTCAGGAGCACACACACTTTATAATAACTGCTTGCATACATTCTGAGAAACAGTGCCAGCTCCCACGACAAAACTTTGCTTATGCTCTACAAATTCATTTCTTCATCTCCTTCTGAGGCACGTGTGTGTGTGTTCTATTCCTGACTCCCTTCTTCCTCAGCTCACAGCTACAATTACTTAGAAATATGCCTACAAATTATCAAAATGCAGTAACTTCTTCTGGATCAATGAATATAATAAACTGTATTGATGCTGGGGTTATCATATTAAACATCACAGTGGTTTAGCTGGAAAATAACAAAGCAGGAACGTACAGAGCCCTGAAATCCTAACAGGAGGCGTGGGGAGATCAGCACTGAACAACAGAAGGTGCAGTGCTGTAAACACACACACACACTGCTGTTTGGGCAGCAGAACCAAGCCTGGAGCGAGTCAGTTTGGACCCCGCACAGGAGCAATTTAAGCACCATCCCAGCAGGTAAATCTGCTAACGAGGTGTGTTGGAGAGGAGTGAAAGGAAAGCAGGTGTTCCAGCTGTGAGGGGCACTCCCAGGCATCCTCAGCTCAGGCATCTGTGGGATCTGGTCCAGCCCTGCGGGGACCAGGTGTTCCAGCTGTGAGGGGCACTCCGCAGCACAGGGAATGGGAACCTCCTGGGCTTACACATCAGAAATAAGATCGATTCCAGCATTTACCCAGCTGCATGGAAGAGATGCAAGAGCACAGACATTGTAATATTCCAAAACTTAGAGGTATCCTAACTTATCCTCCCTTCTCTGAGAGTCACCTCGATATCATACAGTCTTTATCACACAATTTTCAAAAACAAGTACAAGAAAGCTGCTTTGAACAAACAATCAAAATAAGATATTTTCCTTTTTGTTTGTATTTTATTTACAGGCTCTTTTTGTTCATTACTCATGGCATGTGTTTTCCCTATTGTCTCGGCAAATATTTGTCTTTAAGTAGAGAAGTTAATTCATTTTTATTAGACTGAAATCTCCACTTATCACTACACATATCTGATCTAATTAACATGAAGTGATGAATATAATGAATATACCACTAAATATAATAAGCAAAACCCCTAACAGTTGAATAGCCTTACTTGATAAATATGATGTTTTAGGGAAAAAAATAGTCTCAGTTCTTCTTTTCTACTGTAAACCATTTAAGAGTTCATGTTCTATTTGTGTGAGGCTATCCAGATGCTGAGTCAGAATTTAACCATTTATGTGAATGACAGGTCCAGAGGCCTCGCAGGTCCCGGCTGGCTCTGCCCCCAGACTGCGCCGACACGAGCAAAGGCTAAAGACGAAAGGAGCTCTTTCCCCTCGGGACCAGAGTCCCAGTTTATTGAGAGATCCAGGAGATGAAAGAGGATCCCTGGGGATATGATGGTGTCCAGGAAGGGAAAGAGCAAGAATTGCCTCATGGAGGGGGATTTTAAACCCAGGGAAAGGGGTGGGGGCAGAGGACCACAGCCAGTGGGGTACAACTGATGGGAGGGCAGAGGGGAGGGAGTAACCCGGGCTGACCCCAGCACCACAAGGCTCTGGGGGGAGAGGGGGAGATGTGGAACAAACCACTTGGGGCAACACAACATGTGAAATAATTTATTGAAGTCCTGCTAAAACCTCAGAGCCCTCAATCGTTGACCTGGGATCTAGTGACAAAGCCAAAGATCAGCAAAGATCTGTCCTGTGCAGAAAGGTGAGATTAGGGAAAATATTTTTTATGCAGTGAATTTAAGGAAGACATTTCTGATGTACAGTATCTACCCCAAGGATAAAACTGTCCTGAAATACTCCTTGAAGGACCCCAATACTTGTTATGTTAAAAGGATTTGTGGTCTGTCCTTAATAAAATGCCCAAACACCTTCTAGTGTTCCAGAAATCCCAAAATTGTTGTTCCAGCCAGGTTCCAGACTGCCTGGAATAGGAGGCAGTTTGTGTTTATGGCAACAAACATCACCAACAGTCCATTGGTAACAATTCAAATTGAGTTTGTTGACCTTGACCAGCTGCCAAACACCCACTCAGCCACTCATTCACCCTCCTCAACAAGATGGGGGGGAAAATAAGATCAAAGGGCTCATGAATCACAATAAAGACATGGACATCACCATAATTTGGCACAACAAATAAGCTGGTATGAAGTAAGAAGCACAGTAGGATCCAATTTACCTAAATTAATAAATGTAGTTCTGTGTTTAGGTCTATTTAATATCAAGACAAGAGGAACAATTAAAATATTACAAGGAAAAATAACATGTCTTCACCTCCTGCAAGTGAGAAAAAAGTTCATATTCATTTACATATGAAAAAAGTTTTGATTGCTACGTCATGGAATTCCATTGCTAAAATATAAACATCCTAAGTGTAAGACCATAGGAAAGGTTAAGTCTCTTACCTGCTTCCAATAGAAATTATTTAAAAGAAGGAAGTTGATGTATTTAATACCAAGAAATGATGACACATCAGATTATAATAGCGCTCTTAGAATCTGGAAGATCGCTCAATGTGTTAACCACATGAATTGGTTTTACATATGAGCACTTCATGCAGCAAAACAAACATATTTTAGATTCAGAGGAAGCTCAGAAAACCCACACCACTTCCAGTGAGTTGAAACACATGCCTAAAGATTTTTGGGTAGAGGAGGGACTGCTCATACCTGCTTTGCTGAAGAAGGAATTTTGGAGACAGTTGGGAGACCTTCTCCTTCAAATTACTCAAGTTTCACTGAGATGAGACTACCCCTCTACGGGATAAACACTTAAAGTTTTAAGGTTGATGAAAGGGACCTGCACATTATAAATCAAGGGTTTACTGTGTGTGGTGAAAATCCAGTGTGGAAGTCTGAAAAGCAAACCTGATTAAGGAATACCAGGGAGTAAAAGTGTTTGTAAGGCCAGATAAGCATCTAGATTAGATAAGAACCCACAAAGAAACCTTTCAAAAAGAAATAGCAAGTTCAGCAGTGAAGAAGCAAATAGCAAATACTGATTTCGAAAACTAGAATTTAAAAATATTATCATCCCCGTGCTCTTAAAGCTGCAGTTCTTTAATATTATGTGTTCAAACCTAGTTCAATGTATGAAGTTTTAAAAACCCTGGTGACCAACCACATAGGGGTTAGAGACTCTGGAATGTCCTGGACGGCTAAAAGGTTTCCAGTGTAAATGATGTTCCCAAAATTCAGAAGACATTAAAAGACAGCCTAACACTTGCTGCATTGTTTTTTCCCCTCGAACTTTCTGGAACAGTGAACTGGAATATCTTGGAGCTGTCCGAGGCCACTGGAATTTTGCAGCAGCAAAATGCACCGGTGTTAGGAGCCTGTTATGTCCTTGTGCATCTTCCCTCAGGGAATGTGCTGTGGGTTAATAAGGCTGGAACGGCCAGGGTGGTTTCTGGTGTGTCCCACTCCCGCGGCACCCCGAGCCGGGCCCTCGCTGTCCCCCCGCTCTGTCCTTTTGGGGACAGAGGGCACAGAGCAGCCCCCGTGGCACCGGCAGAGCTGCCGGCCCCCAGCAGCCCCCAGACAACTCCCGTCCCCAGAGCTCAGAGCCCGGCCCTGCCCGACGCACTGGGCAGCGCTGGGGATGTGCTGGGAATGCATTGGGGATGTGCTGGGGATGCGCCGGGCAGTGCTGGGGATGAGCTGGGAATATGCTGGAGATGAGCTGGGCAGTGCCGCGGATGATCCGGGGATGAGCTGGGGATGAGCTGGGAATATGCTGGAGATGAGCTGGGCAGTGCCGCGGATGATCCGGGGATGAGCTGGGGATGTGCCGCGGGCCCGGAGCTGGGCTGGCCCTGTCCGGCCGCGCCCATTGCCGGGATTCCTGCGGCGCCCCGGGGCCACCCTCACAACCCTGCTGCCGGGCCAGAGGCTGGTATCACGGAATCACAGAATATCCCGAGCAGGAGGGGACCCACAGGGATCATACTCACTCCCTGATTCCAGTTAAAACACACTGATTCCAGTTATTTCATTAGATGAATTATCACAGAATCATGGAATGCTTTTGGTTGGAAAGGACCTTAAAGCTCATGTCATTCCAACCTCTTGTCCTGGACAGGGACACCTTCCACTGTCCCAGGCTTCTCCAAGCCCCAGTGTCCAACCTGGCCTTGGGCACTGCCAGGGATCCAGGGGCAGCCCCAGCTGCTCTGGGCACCCTGTGCCAGGGCCTGCCCACCCTGCCAGGGAAAAATTCCTAATTCCCAATATCCCATCCAGCCCTGCCCTCTGGCAGTGGGAGCCATTCCCTGGGTCCTGTCCCTCCATCCCTTGGCAATTGTCTCTCTCCATCTTTCCTGCAGCTCCTTCAGGCCCTGCAAGGCCACACTGAGCTCACCCCA
>VXBC01001328.1:8867-57637 GCA_013399945.1 Ploceus nigricollis | reverse complement strand
AGGAAGGAAGTCAATCCCAAATGGTAAAGAGCATTGAATGCTGTTGAGGTCCTTGCAGGAGTAATTTGTTCCATGATTATTTATGCCTGCAAACCTCCAGCTCATAAACCAGTGTTTTACTAAAGAATGCATCTGATAAACATTAAATCCCAGTAGTTGTCACTAAATAATATTGACCCCATTGACTGCCTGTGAGTGTCAATGAAAACCTCCTGATGGTTCCTCTGAGAAATTCCTCAGCACTACCCAAGCACAGAGGATGGCACATCTAAATAAAGGAGCCATCAGCCTTGAGAGCTGCCAGGCATTGTCACTGTGCACTTAATATACAATCTAATCTCTCTACATTAACTCTAAAATTGCTTCAGAACCTTTAACACACACTTCTGCCACACTGGGGTTTTTAATCTGTTTGCTTTTTAATTTGGAATATCCAATATAGTAAAAAATTCATATATCTGTTATTGCTTCCACTAATTGGCCCATGAGTCCAGTGGGGATTGGTGATGAAAGGAAGGAGAGAATTATCAGCAGGAGGTTGTGGTTCAGGGCACAGCTCCTAATCCTTACATGGCTGACACTGAAAAATTACCAGGTTTTTATTATACCACTATCATGTTATTCTCATAATCACAACATGGGTCAGGGTTTAACATCAATATTCTTTCTTAATCAGTTTTATTCTTTGAAAATGCCATATTATACTTAGTTAAACTGTCCATGATGCCTTTAAGTGACCATGGAAACAGAATAATCATAAATAAGGTTATTTTAAATACAATATGTTCTGTGTCTTCTCCCCCTCCCTCCCCAAAGGACAGTCTCTGTCATCCAACTCAATGAGCTGCAAAGATCCACTCTAAAATGTTTGTTAAAATCTATTCCTTTGGGGATCCTTTTCTAGTGGCTGATGGCAGAAAAACCTTGTATTTACTAAACCACATTTCCAGACACCAGCTTGTGCTTTGAGACCTGGGAAATGATGGATGGAGCTATTTGTCTTGATAATAGAGGCTCTCCAAGCACAGAAAACCAGGAAGGAGTTACCAGCCCAAATTCTATTTAGACTCATGTTTTGGTAAACAATTATAGTGTTCAACAGAGATTTTAATTAATATAATCACTAAAAACATACAATAAGACTAATAATATAATTAATATAATACTAAAAACGTACAATAAGAAAAATAATAACAAAAAATCATTTCATCAAAGAGCTTTTTTTGTTTGATTTCCTGATTTTTATTTCACAGAATCAGCTGGGTTAGAAAAGACCTTTAGGATTATCAAGTCCAACCTATTTGTTAATAAGGATGAGCAAGAAGTGATCAGGACAAAACTCCTTTTGTGGCCCTGGCATCAGGCAGAGATGGGAATGCTGCTGCTCACAGGTGGAAACTGATGATTCCAGAACTTTGTAAAGTGCCATGAAAATTAAACTTCTCCAGACTAATGAGGTAATATTTAAATTCTTAAAATTGGTGGCTGTGGAGTGGAAAGCAACCACATTCACCAAGAACCAACAGACCCAGCTGTGTTTAGTGCCTTCAGTGCTGCTTTCATTCTGTTCCTCAGCCATCAGTCTCTCAGAAGTCTGCTTCAATAACCCTCACTGACACTCTCCTATGTGAGCTGTTGGAGTAACTCTATTTAATTTCTGTCTTTATGGTGTTGTTGAGAAACAGAGAAAAATGCTTTATCAGGACAAATCTGATATTCTAAAATTTTCAGACAGAGACAGTGCTCAGAAGTTCATTTGATTTTGATTAAATTCAGCTGACAGGTGAATGAATGCTACTACATTTACTGTTATACATATTTGTGGAACAGAAAGCCTGGGTGGAATAGAACTGCAGCACAGGTTCCCAGCACCCTGAATACCAGAGAACCAGTTCATCTATGTAATAAAGTTTAGTTGAACTATGAAAATATACATTGCTTGGATTTCTTTGTAGACATGTAGCTAGATCTATTGAAATATCAGACCTAACTTTATGGTTCTCATGCCATTAGTGTTGCTGTAAATACTCACAGAAATAACGCTCATATGCTGGTCATAGTTAAATCATTCTTCTCAGGGTTTAGTGAGTTCTGGACAGAGCAAGAGTTCTCACATGCTTTGGTCATGAATGTTTTGGATGAAGCCCTGTTTTCAGTTGTTCATGAGTGCTGCAGTTCTTTACAGCCTCTTCCTTTACTTATTTACTTCTTTTGCTGTATTACAAAACACTTCTCTCTCCAGCTTCTTCAGCTGTGTCATTCAATCCTGCATCCTTTCCCACCAGGATCCCTCCCAAGTGTTATATGACTTCAGAAACCAAACCTTTACAGGATTTTTGTCTTTATGCACTGCTGTGGGTTTGGCTGGCTCCCACCACCCCCGTTTGCAGTGCTGGGTGCAGGTGACAGTGACACCAGTCTGGGTTTGCAGTGGGGGCTGCAGGCTGTGGGTGGGCAGCCAGGAACTGTTTGTTGGCAAGGACTGTGACAGACTGTCAAAGGCTGGCACAGTAATAAGCTGATTTCCACCCAAATGAGCTCATTACCTCCCTCTCACCCCACATCTTTAGGACAGTGATTCATGTATGGGTTTGGGTATTCTGTGGTTGATTCTGATCACCCTTTGCAGCTTTAAATGTACAGCACTGCCCTTTGTCACCAAAAAGGGACATTGATCACACAGGGGGGAGTCTGCCAGTTAGAGAATCAAGGCATCCCAGAATGGTTTGAGTTGGAAGAGACCTTAAAGACCATTTAATTCCACCCCTTGCCAGTGGCAGAGACACCTTCCACTAGAGCAGGTTGCCCCAGGCCCCATCCCACTTGGCCTTGGGCACTTCCTCAACTTTTGTGCAATATCTGACATGAAGAAGTGATTCAGTCTCCCACTTTACCCAGCATAATGATGTCATCAATAACTAAATGTGGTATTTATCACCTTTCACTATCTAGGGACAGTAACTGGATTTTGGACTGCAAGATATCAAAGCTCAAAAGACCATAGTTTAGAGCTTCCTCAGGTGTGTGAGGGGTTGATTGGTGATCCCAGGCAACTGCAGGGAACAAGGGTAAAATGTGTCCCCAAAGACTTCATTACTAAGAACACATCCATCAGATTGGAACACCATTAACTGGAGCTCAGCAGGATTTAGGAGCAGAGCGTAAAGTACATGGAAAGGCTTCTGAGCTGACCAACATCTCCAGGTATCAGCAAGGTATTGATGCCTCATTATTTAGTGATTATTACTGCTGCATATTCATACAATATATTCCAACCACAAGTCTTTCCAATGGAGCTGCACGCTCTCTGTTTCCCTCACTTGCTTGATTCAAGAAATGGCAATTTGTCAAATAGTGCAAATACATTCAATTAGAAAGCAGAGGAACAGTCTCGTTTTCTTTGATATGAATAACAAACTAATTAGCTGCTGCAGTGTGTTTATTTCCTGTTTAATAAAAAGCTGACACACTGGTCATTAGTATCTTAGGATGTATTCAGCTTAATATGCAAGGCATACAAAAATTTACATAATAATTATGTCAGAACAAACAGGATACAAAATCTTTAGATGAATTTAACTCTCTAAATGATTCCATCTTTCCACTAATGCACTAACCCAGGCAGTTGCAGTATTTTCCATTGTGTGCCACACTCTGATAAATTAAATGCACCTGGGATACCTTTATTTATTCTCACAGTCCTCCGTCCATGGCTGTCATGACCAGCTCTAGGAATAAAATAGCTCTCAAGAAAAGATTTTTTTTATGCTTTACAGTATGTACATGCACACACAAACATAGCTGGGCTACCAAAAGGGAAGGGTTCTTGTGCTTTCCTGAGGAGAGATATTCTGCCCTTACAGTTCTTGTAAGTTTATTTGATTTAATTATAAACCAACATGAGCTTGTTCCCATCTGCTCATTTATGCATTTTTAGTATCTTACTTTGTTCCAAAAATAAATTAAAACACATGGAAGTTATGTTAAGGCTGTCCAGGTAAAATCACAAAGTTTAAAATCTAACTGTAACTTTTGAGCTGCACACATCTCCCTCTTTACTGAGCACAGAAAATAGAGAAAAACACACATTTATTTGCACTGCCAATTTAATGCTGAAATCCCAGTGCAGGTTTGTCATTTTGTTTGTTTGGATTTTTTTTTCTGGATAAGAAGGAAGGACTAGGCAGGTGGAAGCACCTGTGGAAGTTCATGACTGTCTGTCTTTGCTGCAGTTTTATATAATATATATATGTAAGATATAATATATATATGTAAGAGTTTTATATAAGGTCTTTTCTGGGACAGGCGTTTCCATCCTGCACCAAGAACAGCCTTCAAAAGAGGCATTTCTGCTCTCCCCAGACTGCATGAGAAAAGAATATGCAATCATTTTACAAATGAAAGTCAGCAATCACCTGCAGAACTTTGAACTGACACATACTTACAATTTTTTTTCCCCCAGTGCTGACATCTTTCAATTCAATCCCTGCATCCCAGAACTATGAGAATAACAGGAGACCAAAAGGAGAAGTAGCTGCTTGGAATAAAAAGTGCAGACTGAGGAACACTGGAACTATTTTCACTTTCTTGAAATTCACATATAGATCACATGTACTAATTAATATTCTGATCTGTTCCTTCTTTTGGTGAAAGCTTGTTTTCAGGGAAAAAACCTGGTTTTCCTCCTAACTTTCCAGGTATGATTTTTACAGAAGAAACTTCCTTTGTGACCACTGCCCAGCCTGACTTTTTATACACCATGAGTTTGTGACCATGACCCAGAGAGGGCAGAGCTCTGTGGTCTACCTTGATCTTCAAGCATTTCTATAATAAAAAATACTCAAATTTTGGAGTCTTCAACTTAAGAAATCAATCCTTTGGATTTTTATTATACTAAAAATGTGACAGAAAACAAGATGCCAAAAGGAATTCCAGGGCTACATGCACTAATCTCCTCTGTCCATGCTGAGCTTGACTGTCTGTCCTTTTCATGTTTCATTTTGTTCCACTCCAAGACCAGGAACAAAAGCAAGCTCTGTGCATTCTCCTCTGGTCCTCGAGAAAACCTTTCACCTCCTGTGTGGCATCCTGACTTCTCACAACTCCCAAATCCACAATGGGATCTGTATCCCTTTGCTACAGACATGCTCAGGAGCTTCTGGAGGGAAGGAACAACCTCCTCCCCCTCACATCTCATTTTTCCTAAAGGAAAGTAGAAATTTCTGAAAGAAGAACAAACAAAACAACAAACAAAACACCCCCAAAAAAGCCATTCTTCTGAAAAAACCCAACCAAACTCAAACCATAAATCCCCTAATTACAATGTTCAGCACAGTGACACTTGTAGAACAGCTTCCCCTAACTTTGAAATAGCAACAAGCCACGGCATTTTCAAATATTCTGTTTTTTATGAAGCAGCTCATAGAGAATTCTATTTGATATATTTCAATATGGATATGTTCTAATAAAACTTTAATGCAGTTTTAAATCTGGTCTGCTGATCCTGGATCAAAAGATCTCTCTCTATTGGCCTCGGTGTCAAGATGTTCCTGAGAGCTCTATATTTTATGACTTTTAAGCAGAACTGTGTTCCTTGGGATGCCACCCTGCATGGCTGGCAGCACTGTCTGCACTTTGTGTGCAGGAGACATTCTCCAGAGGGCAGGGATCCAACAGGGTGTGCACATCCAGGACCTGCCTTCCACCTGAGCCATGGGAGGTGGTGGGTTGTGCCTGCCTGAGAAACCAAAACATTCAGGTATGCACACTCACAGCACAGCAAATTAATGTACTTGCAGCAAAATGTATCTACAATTCTGCAGCTTTTTTTCATGGTAAGAAAAAAAATAATCCTGGGACTGAACTATTTCTCAGACAGTAAATAATACCACTTATACAGTGGCTCCTATGTGTATCTTAGCTGAGAAAACGCTGCTGAACAATTAAATCAGCTTTGACTTTGAGGGGCCCCAAGTTGCTGAGGGGACTGGAGCACCTCCCCTGTGGAGCCAGGCTGGAAGAGCTGGGGCTGCTCAGCCTGGACAGGAGAAGGTTGTGTGGAGAGCTCACAGCTCCTTCCAGGGTCTGAGGGGCTGCAGGGAACCCAGAGAGGGACAATTCCTCAGGAACTGCAGTGGAATGGACACAGAATGGGTTCAAACTAAATTCAGGTCAGATATTGGGAATCAGGAATTGTTCCCTGGCAGGGTGGGCAGGCCCTGGCACAGGGTGCCCAGAGCAGCTGTGGCTGCCCCTGGATCCCTGGCAGTGCCCAAGGCCAGGTTGGACACTGGGGCTTGGAGCAGCCTGGGACAGTGGCAGGTGTCCCTGCCTGTGGCAGGGGTGGCACTGGGTGGGATTTAAGGTCCCTTCAATCCAAACCATTCCATGATTCTGTGATTGTATGATATCACACGTATGGCAGTACCCAAAAGAAAAAAAAAAACAAAACAACAAACAAAACAATCCAGTTTCTTCTCAAAACAAATATCTTATTTCCCTTATTAATTCATTTAGCTGGAAAGGGTGGTCCCGGTCAGTCTTCTTTCTGACTTGTTAATTTTAAAATATCTCATCTCTCTTGGGGGAAAACAATTATTGGAATTATTTAAGAACTATTTAATTAACCAACTATGTTAGAATAAGCTGGTAGTGGAAGGAACCCCTATGGATGCCTATTAAATTTGTCTCCATATGGATCCATCTTCAACCCTTGGTTCCCTTTGTGTCCTCAGGAAGAGCTTCTCCTCTCCACAGTGTTTCTGATGTGCAGCATGTTGCTGCCTATTTTCCATGATGACATTTCTGAGAGCAGTTGGGTTGATATACTTGTACTAACAAACCGAGCTGGGGGAAGATTAATATTTTCATGGCAAAGGTCAGCCGGGTGATAATGGCTTTTTGCTTCCTCAACACAACTTTTTAAGAAGGTTACAGTAAATTAACCCAAGTCCTGTCTGTCAATCCATTTTCAGCCACATGACATGTTTGCTCTTTGATAAACTGCTACAGTGCAGCGTGCATTGTGCTCAGCTAGGAAAGAGCTGGAAGGAAAAAGCTTCTCACACGGACAGATTTAGATTCTTTGGTAATTTAGCCAAGGAATGATAAGCTTTATTTAGAAGGAGAGTCCCAAAAGTGCAGGTCAGGGTGGGTGTTTGTAGCTTGTGACTATCTCAGTGCAGAACATGAGGATAAATGGCTCGATACTGATACATTCAAGACAGATTGCCGAAAGCCTTTTTTTTTTTTTTTTTTAAATTTTAAAATAGTTTGGGTTTTTCATGTTTGCCAAATTCTCACACCCTTTTACTCTGGTTTTTTTTCCAGCGAGGGCCCTGATTCAACAAAACTCTTAACCACCTTCTTCACAAAAGGGCTCCAGTGACCCTAAAAATAAACATACTGGGTTAATCCAGCAGTCCTTCTATATCCAACATCCTTTTTCAAACAGTGGCTGGGCAGAGGCACTCAGGAGAAGGCTGCAAGAACATTGAACCCCTAGAAAGCTGCACCCTGGCAATCACTCTATTCACTTCTCTCCATCTACAGACCGTGGAAGGTTTTGCTTGACTAACAGCTATTCTGTCCTCCTTGTCCCCCACACTTTTCAGGAAGGGACAAAAAGGTGGAAAAATGCCCTATCCCTCCAGGCAGTCCTTGGGGAAGGCAGCAGCAGCAGGGAAGGTGACCCTTGGCTCACACCTGGAGGAGCTGATGTATCAGGAAGCTGCTGAGAGCAGCGAACCATCCCCGTCCAGCCCGGGGACATTGCTGTGGCTGCCACTCAGCCAGGAGCTTGGGCAGAGCTCCAAGGCACCTCCAGGACCGAGCCCTTCCAGGGTCACCTCCCCCAGCTCAGCAAAGGCTGAGGAGGCAGCCCCAGCTCCCTTCGTTTCACACTCCGGTAGGAGCACACAGGGCACTGGTGTTCAAAAGGATATTAACTTTCAAAAATCAGAGAGCTGCACTTCCTTTGCCCTTTTCTACTGCCTGCTCCCTGCCCTTTCCATAAACCAGGAGGCTTTATAGAATTCTATGGATTTCAAGATGTCAGAAGCAAAAAAGGAAATAAAAAAGGCCCAAGTGAATGTTAGAAAAAGAAATCATCAACATCTCACATCAATGCCTAAAACTTGTCATAGTCTGTGGGATAGGAAATCAAGAGTTGAATGAGCAAAACCTCAATATTTCAGTTTTTCTAAGCATTTTCACATCTCAAAGTTTGCTTTCACCTGGAAATAAAAGCACCTATCTTCAGGAAACTTCTGATACAAAAACATTAAAAAACTCAAAAAATTTACGGTGTCTATTCTAAATTGAGACAAAGATTCAGTTTGAAAACTTCCAGATCACTGCCCTTTCATTTAGATGTATTTATCATTTCTATTTTTGCCACTCTTACCTGGGTGAGGAAGTCAACACAAAAGATGCACCAGAGCAGTTAGAAAAGCACAATACACAGATCATCCCTGCAGCCTCAGAGGAAAAGTCTGCTCTTTGCTGACACAACCCTGACTGGGACCTCATCAATCCAGCTGGAAAATCAAAGGGTGCTAAAACCAGACAGTCTCCTAATTAGTACAGAGTGCTAATCCCTTCCTCTGGAGTGTTAAAACTGCCTCAGTGGTAGAAAATCTGATCTAGAAAGTAAGATGGAAGTAAACCTCTACACGGAAACTTGTGATTAATTAATTAAAAATATAAAACCAAATCAATATCAATATTGTTTTGAATTATGTGATGTGCAATATATTAAAACATCAGGACATATCTACATGTTTATATATGTATAAATATCAAAAAGCCCCTTTGTAAAGGAAAAATATTATGGTTGCTGTCTGCTGTAATAATTTTATTGCATTTTATCTGATTTCCATATGAAAGTATTTTTTCTCTTTCTGCTTGTACTTTGAATTATTTTTAAATTGAATACAGGGCTTTCTGCAATCTTTTCTCATTTTCTGTTAATATCAGTGTATCACCAGTCGGGGGTCTGTGTACAAATCAAGAAAGGGACGGGAATGCTGAGGAACACATCTCAAGCTGTTTTATTTTCTAGCATCAGCCTCATTACATGGTTATGACAATGTGAAATGCCAGCAGCTCACATCCCAGGCAGCAGACCAAGAACTCAATGTTACAACTCACTTTAAAAGCTTTTTAAACAATCACACAAAGCAAAAGCACATTGACAGTAGTTCTGTCCAACCACTATAAGCACATGTACCTTTGGTTAAAACAATGCTTGCTTATTTCAAATACAATACCTGCTTGTAAGCCTCAAGATACAATGCACAGAGCTCCATTATTGAGCTTAGAACTTCCTAATATCTCACTAGATATACTTTTCTGTAGCTTAGGGAGTTATTCTAGCCAAGCATTAATACCCAGACCATTGCTCTATTTGTCCTTACTTTTCTACTACTTAAATAATTTTTCTGCTGACAAATCTTATGGCTGCTGTCTCTGAGGCCTGCCTTTTGCAACTTGCCCAAAACCCTCTGATTTTAAGGATTCCCACATCAGTGGGATTTAGATTATCAGGTAACAGTATAAATTGGAAAACTAATCAATTAGAACTTGATAGACAACCAGATTCAGTTAGTTTTAGTATAAATGCTTCAGAGTATTAATGAAAAATGCTCACTCTTGAAGAGCAAAATCCCTTCTTCCCTGTCCATAGTCCTGGTGATCTCCAGAAAAGCCTCCCAGGCTCTGCTGTGATCCTTCCTTGTGGTGAAAGCTGAGAGCTCAGGATTTAATCAGCTCTGATTTCAGAGTGACCATGAACAATATTATCTGTGTATGTATCCTCTTTGCATTTCTGTTCAGATTTTTACTGGATAATGAGAACCATCATGGAAAGAGAACAGAATCCTGCACCTCTATGATCATGCAATTCTTGGCATTTCAGTTTCTGCACCTTCTAACTGACAGTGAATATCTGGAGGAAGTACTGAGCTGCCAAAAACAAATGACCTGTATTTTTTTATCAGAATTTGAATCTTTCCAAGAGCTCATCTGCTGGACAGAGGTCTTGTCTATCCACCACAAAATTGCCAACTCCACTAATTATTAAAGAACAAATAAATTTTATTAACACAGTCTTGTACAACTTGTGGAAGGGCTACAAAGCACAGAAAAGAAAAGAACAGCAGTGAAATATGATAGTGGAGATTTTCTCAGCTCCTGATCATGACTAATAAACCCTGGAAAGGAGACACACCTGCCTTTTGCACAGCTAAAAGCTTTGTTATGTTTTGGTGTTTGGTTCCATTACAAACATCACACTGTGATGGTTTCATGAAGAAGGATCTAATTTAGTGGAAAAATAGTAATAAACCTCTCAGACACATATTTGCACAGCAAAGCCCTGCAGGTAAAAACCCAAAGGGTGTTTTGCCAATCTGGATAGATTTGGGTTTTTTTAATAAAGTGGACATTCCTTGGTTTCCTATGAGTCATGCAATTACCCAGTGTTCATAATACTTGGATTACTTCCCAGCAGTTTATTATACTCCACTTTTGCTACACCAGGGAGAGAAGCACTTATACCAGGTGACACATTTCTATCCCAGCTGCCCCAGCTGAGATCTAGAATGTGACAGAAGCAGCATCTGAGCAGCATTTTCTCCTGGGAGAGAATTTTTGGGTCAAAGCCTTTGCTAGCAAAGAAGTTTGAGAGACATGACAGGAGCATATTAGGTTGGGTTAAGAACACAGGGTTGCATGTCATATTAAAGAGAACTGCTGAGGAACTGGGTAAGGAGAAAAGCAGCAAAGTAGGACAACAGAATACCTGTGTATCAGAGACACGGGTGCATGTTTCCTATCTTGTTTCTATTTAATGCCTCACCCTGAGTGCTGGGCCAGGTCTGGACATCATGAACTAAAATGAAGACATTAAGCCATTAGAGAGTTTCCAAAAGAGGCCATGAAGATGGTGAAGGGCCTGGAGGAGAGGCTGAAGGCACTGGGCTGGGTCAGCTGCAGCAGAGGAGCTGAGGGCAGAGCTCCCCTGGGACTGCAGGGGCAGCTCTGAGCTGTGCTCGGGGCCAGGGACAGCTCCCAGGGAGTGGCTGGGGCTGGGCCAGGGCAGGCTCAGGCTGCAGAGCAGGGAAAGGTTCTGCTCCCCCAGAGGGTGCTGGCACTGCCCAGGCTCCCCAGGGAATGGGCACGGCCCCGAGGCTGCCAGAGCTCCAGGAGTGTTTGGACACCAGGGATGGACAGGGGGGATTGCTGGGGGGTCTGGGCAGGGCCAGGGGTTCGATCATGGATCCTTGGGGGTCTCTTCCAGCTCAGGATATTCCATGATTCTGTGATAACCAGACACATGGGCTTCTGCCTCTGTTCTTACAGTTTCTCATTTGCCTTCTGTTGGGTTTTCCAGAATTCTTTGGGTATTATGTACACATTGTGCTACAGATTAACCTCTCTCCATTGGGGAGATAACCACAGCTCCTTCCTCTTAAAAGGACATACAAATCCTCTCGCAGAAAAGCTAAATGCAGTCTCAATCCAAGTCAAGGCAACATGGGGCACTTTAAAGTAAAACCAGGCTGCAGGCTTAAGGATGAAAATCCTTCAGAGAGCTTCAGTCCAGCAGTTACTGAGCTTCTGCAAAAACAATACCACATCATAGTGCTTACAAAACTTTGGTATAATTACTAGGAATAAAGTATAAGCAAGTCACGGAAAAAGAGGAAGGAAATTTCTAGTGAAGTCCTCCAACATTCTTACAAAATTACTTGGATTTTGTTCCTGTAAGTGTGTAAAATTATGTTTGAAAAACTTTTGTTCTGTCTTACAGGAATTGAGCTATGAGGGGCATCTTAAAAAGCAATGCTACTTTTAAATAAGTCTGTTCATTTTGTTGATATATAGCCAACAGTCGTAGGAGAAGATAATTAGCAAAGGATCTAATCAGTGGCATTGCTTTAGTGTGTGTCATTAAAACACTGAACTGTCATGCAATGTTTCTGAGCTGCCTTTATTGAGACTTTGTGGTAGCACAGCTGAAATGCCACTGCAGGAGTGACAGAGGAGAAAGTAGGGTTAATTACTGACCTCAGCTGGGCCATATGAACATTCCCTGCTGCCACACAACCTTCCACCTTCAGATACCCAAGGCAAATATGATAAGCACAGGAATTTAATGGTAGTGGCTGATCTAAAATTACTTCTAATTTGCTAGTTCTCGTGTAAGTTAAAAGCAAATAATACTGTGGATAAGCATAAATTTTTAAAAATGGTCATTACAGGATGCAGGGGAATGGGTCTACACTGGCAGAGAGTAGTGTTAGATGGGATATTGGGAATTAGGAATTGTTCCCTGGCAGGGTGGGCAGGCCCTGGCACAGGGTGCCCAGAGCAGCTGGGGCTGCCCCTGGATCCCTGGCAGTGCCCAAGGCCAGGCTGGACACTGGGGATTGGCGCAGCCTGGGACAGTGGGAGGTGCCTCTGTCCACAGGAGGGGGTGGAGAAAAATGAGCTTTAAGGTCCCTTTCAAACCCAGACCATTCTGTGATTCCGTGATTCCACAATAAAGGACACAACAGCAGAAAGTTATTTTGGTGGTTACTCACACAATCTCACACTTTCACTACAAACAAGCTGCTCTCTCCCAAACAACACTGCTGAAATGTGGTGATTATTGGAAAGGGGAGGTAGTGACTAATTGGATAGCAAACTCCAGAGTGCTGAGGAGAAAAGAATCAAGACACAGGAATAAATCTCAAATCCTACAGAAAGATTAGGTTACTTCCAGTAACTAAACAGAGCAGAGAGGATTTGACTCTTGGAAGTTTCAGCTAAACCCTCTCTGCAACAGACTCTGTGAACTCTACAGAATGGAATTTATGAATCTTAGAAGGAAAAAAATGTCTGCTATGGATGTGTCAGGATTGAACACACATCTTCAGGGAGCCCAAGTATGCCAAACTGGATATCTCAGATAATAAGAGATGAGGAGTAATCAAAAGAAATTTCAGGTAGTCTAAGTATGAATGCATGGCAGAAACCTCTTCTGAGAGAAAGTCGAGGAAAATTACGGGAAAACTGACCACAGAGAGAAATGTTAACAGAAAAAAAGGTTATTAATGATTGGGAATTTGTGGATATTTGGATGCCAAAAATAATGCTTCTCTTAAAAAGTAACTTTGGCCACAATTCCAATGAAGTAAAGGCAAAAACAAGAAAGGAAAGCAAGTAAAGTAATTTTAAAAATATCAAATACATTATTTTTAATATAAATAATAATTGGATAATTACTGATAGAAGACAATAAACCTAGAGAACAACCAAATCCTAAGTAAAAACATGAACCCAGATTATAGAAAAAGCACTGTATCAGAGTGAAGGACTCCAAAGCCAAATGCCATACCCTTCCTTCAGTAACCTGGAAGTGCTTCCTCTGCAAATTGAGACCTGAAAAGAGATTTATGATGACTCCACATGTGCATCTAAAGAGCTATTCTAAAATATAAGTATTTCTTTCATTTTATTTCTTAACTTCCTAGCTATCATTGAGGAAAATAAAGTGGAGTGTAAAGCAAAGAGAAAGGCTGTGCCTCTGTCCTGTGACTTGAGGGATGGGGATGTATCTTCAAAAGGAGAGTGATGAGCTTGGGAATCTCAAGGAGCCTCAAGACACCAAGAAAACCATTTGGAGTTTGCATAATTCAGCAAGCCCTGCTCCCAGCCCAAGCTGCCAGGCTGCTCAGCAGGACTGGAACAAATGCCAGGATCCTTTGGACAAGGTGGAGATTTATTTTTTAATCTTTTAGCTCTCTTTTACCCAGAATTTCCCAAGGTACTTTAAGCTAATCTAGCAACACTAAACAAGACCAATTTTAAGTACTGGGTTTTTGGCAAGTTCATTTCAAAGAACAGAAGTAAAGCAGCAATTGCTATCAGAGCTCTGCTTGGTGAAGACCTCTCCCTCAAATATCTCAAACATAAAAGGAATATTTTAGGGATGGGAATTTCTTAGCATGAAATGTTGTGGAATGATAAACCACTTTCCTCAGCAATGAATAGCAGCAGGAATCTACAGAATAATAAGCAACATGTACCAAGCCTAAGTAACTTCTAATAAAGTGCTGTCCCTAAAGGTAAAACCTTTGTCAATTATATTTTTATCAGCAGCACCGTGTGACAAATGATGCAATACAAAAGTGTAAAACAACAGTATTGAGGTACTGACTTCATTATCACAGTGTCTCACCAGGTCAGAGCTACAGAAAATGGACTTGCTGTGAGTGGAGTATTTGAGGAACAGGTAAAATTAGGAATATTTAAACTACATATAGTAAAAAAAACCAAAACAAACAACCCCTCCCCCCCAAAAAAAACCTCAAAAACGCTAAAACAATGAAAGAAAACAAAACAAAAAAGCAAGCAAGCAAACAAACAAGCAAACAACAACAAAAAAAACCACATCTAAATTACTTCTCCATTCACCAAAGGTGCCCTGAACACTTTCCATACTTTAAATACTCTAAAATGTTACCAAAACGCACTATAATTTTTTTAGTTGTACTTTTTAGTGATTCATTGCTTCTCAGGTATCCTCTGGCAGTTGCAGCAAATTTCAGTTTTATGGGATCACTGACTGATATGGCTGCAAATTTGGTCTGCAGAAGAATTTATGCACAGCTTCAGTGACAATGGAAAAAATACTATAATTCCTTCGGATAGTATTTTGATGCCACTGTCACTTACACCTGAGAACATCAGGTAAATTACTCAGCAGGTGAAGCATTTACCCAGGGACTGATAATAGAGCAGCTTGCAATCAGAAGATTCTAATTAATTGGCCATTGAAACAGCTCTGTGAAACTGGGCTGGTACCAACTGCACTGTGCAGGTGATGAATGACAGCTGCCAATCACCCAGGGAGTCCATCCCAGGGTCAGGGAAGAAAGGAAGAAATTCCATTTGCAGCAGATTGCATTTCCAATGCCTGCTGCAATCTGGCTCTCTGCAGCCCCGAGTCTGGTCCAGCTGGGGGGAGCATGGTAAAAATAGAGGGATGGGATTGCCCAAAAAATAAAGAACTTTAATAGAAAATAACAGACACAGAAACCACACAATCTGAGGGCAAGATGCAAAGACAAGGGGAGTGGCAAATGTAGCAATATACAGGGGTATTCTGAGGGCAGAGGTTCAACCACAAACATGAACTCAGAACATGACCTTGTATGTGACAGGTCCTGAACCAACTGAGAACAAGAACCAGAAACCTGACCCATTATAGAATAATTTCATTAACATACCACTAACACACCAACTCCCATGACCACACTCCTCTCGCCATGACCTGACCAGGTATCTCTCTTTCAGCATCCCACTTCCCATGGTCTCGGGTTGATGCCTCCTGTATTTGCCACTGAGGCTAAACCACTGCTCATCCCAGCCAGTTGTGTTCCCACAAATGTTAACTCTTTAAAAACAAATCAAATGGATTTAGTGGAGGGAGCATTAATTATTCATTGGGATAAAGGTTTGTGAGCTGCCACAAAGAGCCCCACTGGGTTTGGGAGGAGGAGGAATGACAAATGCTGGAAAGATGTAAGAGGACAGAGCACACTATAATACAGCAATATTAATTAATAATTCAGATCTGGTTTATGTTTAATAGGTTATAAAGCCATTTGGAGTTAATAAACTGACTGACCTTCAACTTTGCATTGCAGAAGGCACAAGATGTATTGCTTCTAAAAGAGGGAATGCTCCAACATTCTTGGAAATTGAACATGTTATTTGGTAACAGTGATTCAGCTCATTGCACATTATCTCCCACATGGAAAAGTGGATAATTAAATGACTATTAAAGCCTGTGTATGCAATCCACTGTAAAAGAAGTCAATATTTGTCTTTCCCTGAGTTCAGGAGATGATCACCCCAGAGAAATCAGGGTTTTCCTGAGCAGGTCTCACAGTAGTAGCCAGTATTGCATTTCAGTCTTAAAATCCGCTGTCAGAACAGCTGGGGGAACCATGGCACCTACAAAATTCTACCAAGAATGTGTGGAGAGCCATCTGCATGTAAAACTCACTGAAAGTGAGAAATTCTAAGCCCTTAGAGAGAAAGGGCTGCAAATCCTAAATTTGCACAAGCATGGACCCCCAGGAAGGGATTTTTGGCAGTGATGCTGCAAAGCCTGTGCTGAAGCCCTTTGAATCCACAGGCCGTTTGCAGAGTGGCTGGATGCAAATCTAAAATCTGGGCTCTAAACCCTCCTTTTCTGTTGTTCTGATGTGTAATAGAGTCAAAGTTAGCCCCACCAGCTGTGAAGTCAGAGGTTTTGTTGGTAGATTGCTGGTCTGGTTGAAAATTATTCCCCAAGGAAAACACCAAGATTTCTCCATAGTGCAGCATCTCTCTGGAAATATGGCAGCCTGAAAATCCAGAGAGTCAGGAGCATTGAGAGCAGCTCCAGACCCAAGAGGCCACTCCTGGAGTGAGGGGGTTTTCCCTTGTCAACAGGTCCCTGCCTGCAGTAGTGAAGGCAGTTTATATAAAGAAGGCCAGATTACATAAAAACCCATCTGGGAGCATCAGCCAGTGCTTAAAGGAAGCACAATGGTACCAAACATTATTATTTAGCCCTTTGAGTAAGACTGTGTGGTTGAAAGCACAGTTATTTACCCTGTGTGCATCCATGTGCACTCTGCCTTGGTGTTGCAATTCTGCTAAACCAGTTCCTGTGATCATTTAAAATATTAATTTATGGGTGCCCCTTTGCACTGCAAAAACTGATCTCAGAAGAATGTTTTACCCCATTGTGCAGATTGGTATTTTTAGCTCAACATATAGACTCCCTAAATTATAAAATGCTAACCAGACCACAGAAACACTGCAGACATCATGCTCTCTTTATTCTATATGTGCTGTTCTGTCTCAGTGGGCTCTGCAGTATCTTGATGCATAATAATCTATTTTAAAACACATTGACTTATTTCTCTTATCCTATAAACACACGCTCTTGAGTCTATTACTCGAAGTTATATACTAGTTTAATGTGTATATTTCTTACTTTTCTACAGTTGAATTTATTTCAATTAAGACTGTGAAGCTCAATGAGACACAAGACATTAATCCACATTAAATAAACATGCAAGAAATTAAAGATTTATTACTAACCAACTAGATTTACAGTTAAGGAATCACCACAGTCTTGTTATCCATAGACTGTGCTTCCTTGAAATACTAAATTATCTGGTTAATTAAAAAAACAAGCAAAAAGAATTAATGCTCCAGCACAATTTCTAACATGCTGTTCAGAACAAAGTTAATCTTTAGAGATATATTGTTGACTTCTATTTTATAACAAAGATTTTGCATATTGGCAAAATACAAGGGTAAGTTTATGATGAAACACGTCCGGTTTCCTGTTCCAATAATTAGAAATAAAATTGAGTCCTTGCCCAGAGAAGTGGTGCTACTGAATTTAAAGAGAAGAAACGAATCTATTTGTCTTCTCTGCACATTAATTGAAACAAGTGAGGTACAAAAAAATGATGATGAGGTACAAAGGAATTTGTCATCCCAGAGCAATCCAGGTGTATTTCTGCAGAGGTACAAGTGGGTAAAGCATATGGTCTTCTAAGCAAATACATGGAGCTCCAGCAATCAATGAAAATACTCATATATCAAATCCAGTGTAGTGTGTAGTGTGGAGTGAATGGGATTCCTCAGCTGCTGTGGAATCAGTTCCATTTGCTGTTAGCCTTGTCAGAGAGTACTGCCAGAATGTGCATGATGAATATTTTGCAAAAAAATATTTCTCTCTTGCTATTTGTTAAAAAATAAATGCAGTTTATAGGAGTTGTTTCCTTGGTTTGAATGCACAGGTTGTGTTTCAGCAAAAATGTTAATTGATTTATTATCAGAGCTAAAATATGTAGGAGAGGCACTGTGTCTTGGCTAGACCTAGATAATTTTCAGCTGTTAATCCTGCAGTCTTATTTACACAGGAAGGTTTTATATCTCTCTATATAAATATAGATATATAGATATAGATATTTACACAATAATTATGGTATTAAAATGTTAAGCAGGAGCAACACACAATGATACAGATGTATATTCATAACAGAACAGAGGTTGTGTCCACTGAACATACAATTCCCATGATCCACGAATAAGGGATACCTAAACCCTTGGATTTGTTGAGGGACAGTATGCCAGACTCAAAATTAGGATGTCAGACCTGAAGCCATCCATTCCCTGTCACAAAGTCCATCACCCTGCACTTCCACAGCTCCTTCTGGAGGATGCAGCCTGGGGAAGAGGCTCGAGGTGTTCATTAAGGTCAACGACAAATATGAATTGTCAGCCTGAGCTCGAGAGTGGGAGAAGGGCAGGAATATTTTAAGATGACAAGGAAAGTCCTGCAGAGGCTTTCAGAGTGGGCTCTGCAGAAATGCTCTACATCCCTTTGGTCACCCTTAGCCATCCAGCAAATTTCCTTTACAACACAGCTTCTGTTTCACTGCTGTTATGAAGGGAGATAAGATGATTTAGACTTTTTTTTTTCATTATAGGGAACACTTTTTAAGTTCTGCAACAACTAGTGACAAGTAGGAATTTTTTCTTTTTCAAGTTCTAAAAATTTATTTTATTGGCCTGCAGGAAAGCCAGTGGGTTTGTTTCTCCTTCCATGCTTTCCTAGAAATGATAGAAACTACCAAAAGTGACTCCTGCACTTTGGCTTCTTTGTTCAGGCCCAGAACTCAACTCACTCTTGGTTTGTGCAGAAGAGGTACCAGAATAAAGAGTGTAACTCACAACTGCCAGCAGGAATGGGCTGAGCAGGTTAGAGCAGCAACTGGGCTGTCATCATCACATGTCCAGATTCACATCACGGTATCAGAGATCCTTTACATCTCAGAGGAGCAGCCCCTCAGAGCTGTGCATTTCTGTGTTCCAGCATTATCACTCACTGTCTTTAGAAATGCTTTAGCCCAGTCCTGTCCCTGACTGGGTGAGTTACGGGCACATGCTCAGGAAGGAGCAGAAATAATTTTAAGCTGTTTGCCTCCCTTGTTTATTTGATGAATTAGCTCCTGGTGGTGACTGTGGTTTTAGGCTTCCCAACTCTTGATGCCATCTCAAGGATTTCTGGTCTTTAAGTGCATTTTTGGGAGAAATCTTGTTTCCACAGGACAGTTCTTTTTCCCTGGGACAGTCTTTCTTTTCTTCAGTACCAGTCTGAAAAATTTACACCAGCTGTCCAGTAAGGCCATTTTCCCAGCTTATATATGAACATTTGTGAGGTAATGTGGGTTTGCTTGGTTGAAAATCACCAAAAAGAATAAATACAAAGTATTTAGGTATTTCTTGAGAAAATCCAATTTTCATTGCCATATATGCATGAGAATGCACAAAGAAAATCAGAGTGGTTCTGAAATGTATAATGCAAAACACAATCCATAGCTCCAGAAGTATGTCCTAGCAGGATTTATAAATATATTCCGTATTTGTTCCCTCCCCTTCGGAGTTAATGCTTGCACAGTTTGCTTGTTTATTATTTACAAATTCAGTTACTGGCTGGCTGAGGATTTTGGAGAGTAGCAAACCCCTCTAGAACTTTCTTTGTGCTCTTATCCAGCAGCTTTATGAATACAATTACTTTTGTTTTGTATGAAAACCTGTGTGAGGGCAGGGGAAGCAGTGCAGTTACCCTATAAAAAAAGCAGAGACTATTCCTGGCCTACACAGACACAGAAAGCACTGGGAGCCCCTGCTCCATCCTCTCCTCTCCCTGCTGTCCCCGCACACCCTCGGCCCAATGGTGAAGTTCCTTCCTCAGAAGATGAAGGGTGGCAGGAGATGAAATGCCAGCTCAGAGATCCCTTATGGATCAGTCTGCAATCAGAGAAAGAGGATGCCAAGGATCCACCCAAGAGTGCAAGGAGCATATTCCTGTTAATGTCTGAGCAAAGGCAGAGCCTCACCTCGCCCAGAGATTCCCTTGGGATGGACACAGTGCAGAGCAGAGCCTTAAAACTCCTCTTCAGGTTACATATGAGCTTCCTGAGAGCTCAGTGAGCAGCAGGAACTTTAACCATCCCAGCTTACCCCATCCCAGCTCTCAAAGGTTATGAAGGCACTGCCTGAGACGTGGTTAAGACATAATGATTTACAACATATCAATCCCTAGTGGAGTCACAATACATTCCTCTCACAGTTCCTGTCAAAAAAGCTTTTTCTAAGATACTTAGATTGAGATTGGGAATCAATTTTACACCTAAAAAATCTCAAAGAGATGCTATCAATAAAAAGTATTGGTTCAGTAAATGTTGATTTGACCTTTGGAGGTTTATATAGTTTTCTGTGTCCTTGATTTAGTTACAGTCTTATTCAACTCTTTTCTCCAAATAATATTATTTTACATGTGCTTAGCAAGCACTGTTTGGCTCCCTTTTTCTAAATTCTAATGGGAATTACCCTAGGTTTGTACATTATCATATCAGTTGTAAACTCCTTAGCTGAGGAAACCACATTTATGTCCTCCAACACCTGCCTTCCACCTTCCTTCTGAGTAAGAGTTTGGAGTAAGATTGTTTATAAACACAAATGTTTCAGAAAAACATAACAAAATCCAGGATGGTATTTCTGACAAATTTGAACATAATCTTGTAAACTTTGTATACCAAAATTTGCTTACATGAGCATTCAGGTGCAATTTCCAGAACCTGCACCTGAATATGTTTGTGTGCAGGTATAGGCTTGTAAAAGAGTGCCTAACTTGCTACTTGGTGATATTTTAGCAACAATTCCTTGCTATCACACTAAAAACAGAATAACCAGATAGTTTTCAGAAGTACCCAGCATTTAATCCGGCTTTGAAAGCCTAACCAAAAGAGTATTGTGACATTTCCATTAATTAAGACACACAGTCCTATTTTGAAGTCCATTGATGCCAAATCTCATTCAACAGGTATTTTATTATGGCCAGAGACAGCATCCAGTCCTGCTCACTGAATTTCCTTTTTCTTCCATTCCATCCTTCCTTTCAAATCACCCTGTTAAGAATTGTGCAGTTGTTTGGAAAAAAGCTTGCAAGGTTTTAAATGAGTTCTTGGGAGTTGCTACTATTTCACTGCATTAAACAGATGACACCAAATGCTGCATTAACACAGCTCTGGCCAGAGGGATTCTTGTCCATAGGAGAGTTAACAATGTCCTGGGCAGCAGGAATGACACTGGTGGAACACTGATGGAGAAACATCATCTCACAGGGACCTACAAGCACTGCACTGCTAATTATTAAGAATTTGATTTTGCATTGATGGCTCTTACCCCACCTGCAGAGCTGCCCCAGCCCTGGGACCAGCACAGGAGGGACCTGGAGCTGCTGCAGAGAGCCCAGAGGAGGCACCAGGAGGAGCAGAGGGATGGAGCAGCTCTGCCGGGAGGAAAGGCTGGCACAGCTGGCATTGCTCACCTGGAGAGGAGAAGCTTTGGGGTGAGCTCAGGGTGGCCTTGCAGGGCCTGAAGGAGCTGCAGGAAAGATGGAGAGAGACNTGGGATTTAAGGTTCTCAACCAACCTGTTCAGGTTCATTTTACAGCAGTTTAAATGTTGCTTTTTACCTGCTGAAATACTGGACTGATTTTCCTCATCTGGCTTTATTTATGTCTCTGTCTCTCTTTTGTTCTTCCTTTCTGTATTAGAAGATTCCTGAAATTTTACCTTTTAACCAGACATAGAAGTGGAGGTACAAGAAAACCCTTTCTTCAGCTCATCCTATAGATCCAATGACTACTTCTGTCTTTTCTTGTGCTTTTCTAGAATGTTTGAAATGTTTTTGCTCTTTGTGGGGACACAGAATTCTGCAAAGTAATGACACATCACAAGAATTTCTAAAATTCTCTATATTTTCAAATTAAGCATCTAGCATTATAAATGGATCACAATAATTCATCTATTTTACCATCTTCATGAAAATTTACATTAAAAAATTAAATTGAGGGTATATTAATATCCACATCTTAATAAGTAACCAACATTTAACACTTCAAATACAAAGCAATTTTTAAACATTATTCTGCTTCTTAGCAAATAACTGTAAAAATTATTTCCAACAATGAAAAATTACCTACTGTGAAATATTAATGAAGAATTTAATAGTGTAACCCATTAAAATACATTAAAAAATTCCCACTAACTTCATCTGAGTCTGGATTTTGTCCTTTGCTAATGAAGCTCTAGGAGAAGGTTGTTGCATCAAATAGAAATTATTGATTTTATCTTATCAGTTTTATCACTTTGTATTTCTCAAATGAAGACAAAATTCTAACTGGTCAAGGGAAATGGAAAGCTGATGGGGTCAGCTGTTAACTCCCACCCTGCCTGGGCAGTGTCACACAATGAAAACACAGATCAAACTTTATTTTCCCAGCAGGTTTATATACAGAACTCTATAGAGGGCAGACAGTCAGACCTTCACAAAAAGATCCTTCTAACGCACTGCTTAAATGGCTCTTCTGATATTTGACATTTGTAAACTACTAAATGCCAATTTGAGCTTTGCAGATGCAGAATCTTGCACTGGAAAAATTATTGATTTAAAAACTGTCTCACTGTATTTTCATGCTGTAGAGTTTGTGCTTATATAATTCCTTTGCGACTTCAAAATCTTGGGCTGGTTTAATCTCTGCTGTGCTTATGTGCACCACCACAGACTCTGAGCCATTCCAGGCTTACAGCAGTACCTCTGAATGTTAAAAGTTAATATATTTGGGTTCTACTAACACCACAAGGGCTCACAGTGTAAGAAATGATGCCATTAAGAGGAAGCCCAGGCTCTCAGCCAACTGTAACCAGGCTAAATCCAGCAGTGTGCTGCTGTCACCATCTATTGGTTGGCTCTGGGGGTGTCAAAACCAAACCATTTCCAGAACAGAGCTAAAGTTAATTAGCAAAACTAACAAATGCAACAGAAGAATTAATAAGAAACACTGAGTTAATACTCTCAAATTCAAGTCATGAGTTGAAAGTGATTTAAAAGTCCACTTAAGGGTATGCACAGGAATAAGCAAGAAATGTGTCCAGCTCTTTGTGCTTATCAGGAGGGAGATTATTGCACAAGAGCTGAAACATCTGAGGGAGAAATGGATCCTTAGTCTGGTAACATAAATAAACTCATTTCTGACAATCCATTTCAAGGACTTAATCTAAATTGCCAAGGTAATTAGCCTTGTTTACTGAGGCTTGCTCTATTAACTTTATCTGGCATTTTAAGAAGGCAAAATATTTCCAGTATCAGGGAATACATAATCACAATAAATACATTTACCCCTCACTCTGAGCTGCTGTATGATGCTGAAGCTACAATAAAGAAAATAATTAGATGTGTGTCAAGATGAAAACATTGCCAGGGACGTCTGTGGTCCAGTTCAAGCAAGGAGGATTTTGTAGGGATCAGCAGCATCCAGCATGGCCAGGACACTGGGACAACCTGGGCAGGATTTGCCTGTGCAGCACGGATGGATATGGGATGCTGTTTGCACTGTCTGCACCTTGCAGCCTGGCAAATACTGAGCAGCCAGCTCTGAAGGAGTGCAGGCTACTCTTTATATATATGACAGCAAATACTGCACTTGGCAGGGAATTCAGTAGGGTGCTTTCCAAGCTTAAAAGGGCTTTCTGGGACTGTTTCTGACCCCATTCAATTCAATTCTTTGTAGCATGGCTTCCTTCCAGGAGTTTCAACATGCCATTCATTCAGGGAAATGCACTTTAAGTCAATGGTAGGTTTGCTTGCATAAGAAGTATGAGCTCTCTCTCTAGTACCCATTAATCTTGGGAAGTCAGCTTGTGTGCAATCTATTTTAAAACTACTTTCCAATAGTCCACTTGCATAGTGCACACACAGGAGGGGTGATATTTTGTGAGAACTCTGAGTCTGGGTTCCCAGTGAGAGGGTTGCTTTGTGTTTTGTTGGGTTTTTTTTTCCTTATACAATTCAGAATTATATTGATGGGAAATTGTACAGTTTTCACCTTAACCCTTTTTAAATTAATTTGCTACAAAAATGTTTATATAAACACTGTTAAATTGTATTTTTAAATTAATCAGATACAGGCAAGAATTAATAGTCTTGTCAATTACCATTGGATAAAGAATCTAATATTTTCTGGTTATTGCAGTTTGCTTTGATTTAGAATTTATAAAGGGCTTTCTGTCTCTAAAGGACATTATACCAGAGAGCACCTGAATGAGCAGGAAAGCAGCATGGGAGAGGCAAGTCAGATTTCAAGAGAACACAAGGCATGTGCCCATCATTGCCAACACAGCTTATGGGGCTTCTTTCCATTCATTCCGGAATCTCCTGCTGGATCAGGGTCTGACTGCACACAGAACACCGGGATAACAAAGGGCAGGAAACTCTGTCACACTGACTTGCTCCTGAGCACCCAAGGAATGGAAATCATTCTAAATAAAGAAGCAGACCAGGATGAGCTTAGTGAGCTGTAACAACCGGGATCGTTCATGGGAGAAGCAGACTCTTTGTGTGAAGAGGTTGTCGGACCCTGGCCCGAGCTGTCCAGCCCCTCTTCCTTCCCGAAGGGTGAGACCGAGCCCCTCCCATTCCCACCGAGCTCTTGGAAGCAGCGCTGCCCCGGGAGCGGGGCTGCGGCCAGGGGAGGGGTCTCAATCCCACCCAAACAATGAACCAAAGTCTGCCTGCTCACAGACCATTCCTGAGCAGCAAACAGGGCTGGATTTGTCCTGGAGGAGCATTCACTTGGAACCATTCACTCTGCTTGCCACTTGAAACAAACCTTCTCTTTGTGTGATTGTAATGCTCCCTAATTACTTATGACTGACCAATTATTGAAGTGTTAATACTATATATAGTCAATCTGCCTGCCTTTGGTGTCACACATTTAATGTACTGCACTTCTCCATTTCCCTTAAATGATGCCAAGTAAATTAACATCAAGGTTTCTGCCTGCTAGTTTGCTCAGACATGTCTTCTTAGATATCTTTTAAACCAGTCCTGACATTTTAATGGGATATAATTATTATAACGAGAAACCCATTATAGAGATGAGCTTGAGGTCATATTAGGAAAACATTTCCCCCATTAGTTATTGTACACACTGAAGTCTGTTGTTTGAAAGAGACAAAGATTTCTACAAACCAAAATAAATATAAAATATTTATGCAAGTAAAACTAAGTAAATCTAGTGTGGAAGCATTTCTGTTTAGAAATCAGATCTGGGGCAAAACACTTGATATGTATATTTACAGTGACTTTGAGTAATTCCTAACGCAGTTCTGCAGGTACTCAGTCCTGAGAGGAAAAATGGAGGAGCTCTGAATTCCCCTTTTAATCTGTCCTGGGTTCTATTTTGTACATCTGTCAAACCATATAACATTTCTTATGTAATGCAGGCCTATAGAAAGCAGTTTTTATTTCCAGCTGGCACATTTCTGCACTCAAATGCTCAGCCATAATTTAGTTATTTGTTCCCTACATGTGGATTGTTTATTTACTTTACGAACTTGCACAGAAAATGCAACTGTACACTAAACCATTAGTATTCTGTTGGAAAGATTTGTGTTTTGTGTTGGAGGCAGTTCACACTAAACTCAAGGTCTTAATACCCTTTGAGGCTTCTGAAGCCCCATGGCAACTCTTGAAAAGACTTATTTCTTCAGCATATGTAAATTGGATAGGGTGAAGTCAATGTGATTTAAAGCTAACATCTCTTCAAGAACTCAGATGAGACAAAGGTTTTATTAAATGAAATAACAGAGGAAATTGTAGTTCCACATTTCAATGTAATATGGTCATGAAAATGGAAAATAATATTTAGTGAAATTAAAAGTGCAGGCTTGAAATTTACATTACTCTTAATCTATATCTTTGCTTTTCATTTAATTTATCTGACATGCCCCAATCCTTCCAGGGGAATTGCAGCATGAGATCTATTGGATATAGGGATATTAGCAAGAATGTATTGGGGGTCACACACTGATTTAGGCAACAATCTTTTTGCTGTATTAATTAGGCAGAGATAATAGCAAATTTAAAAAGAAGAGTTAAAGTTTGTATCTCATGCAGATCCTTGCCTATGCTTATAATTAAGTGAAATATTTATATTCACAAACACTTAGTGTTACTTGAAAAGTCTCAGAAGGGAAAAAAATACAGTTTTCATAAAGTTTTTGTCTGAAAAATAGACTTGGCTTCAAATTATTTCTGTTTCAAAAGTGAGTCCACTTAACATTTACTGTGATATCTAATTTAAATGGCACTACACTGGGGCTTAACAAGGTGTTCCTGTTTGTCAAGAGCTGATCTATGACCTGTGCCAGGTTATTTGTGCCATAAAATTCTGTCATCAAGTGCATTCATACTTAATTGTTTGGAGTTCAAAACACTGCATCACGTGATAAAGTGTTTTAGTTTTCCAATTTGAAAAATCTAGGGAAGAGGGGGGGAAAGAAATGCAAAACTTGTTTATGACTATTTCAGCATAAATTAATAATTTTCAAGGGAGGCAGGAGCACTGACAGTGCCACCACTACAACTGTCAGACAAGGAAGTTTCATTCTTGTAGTCTTGTAGACTGTAAGAGCTACCAACACAAAGCACTGGATCAGAGGGTTTAAGAACTCCAGTTTATGCCTTTTTAACCCTCCCAGAACATTTTTGCATCTCCCTTCTATCAGTAGACATGGTAAATTTCAATGAAATGGAGAAAATTGCATATAAAGGCTCCTCTTTACACAGACTCCCCCTCAGCCAGTAAGATATCAAACTATGGATCTCAGCACCAAATCTATTAGTACAAACCTGCAATTCTGGAGCAGCTTTAAAAATATGGCCTTCAGTATTTAATTCATAAGAACAGCATTTATATTTACTTTTAGTTTAGCTTTTATTTAAGAAGCATGAAGTGGAACCAGGTGCAGAACACTGAGATTAAAAAAACAACCTCTCAGGATGAACTAGAGCTTGTTCACTAAGAGGGACTCTGCTTCAAGGATAAAGTGTCTTTTTTGATGAGGAAACTCTACCCTTGTCCAGGCATGTCCATTTCCATGATCATAGAAATCATGGAAAACAGGGCTTAGAGTAACTTAAATCTATCCTGTCTTCTCAAGAATCAAATCAGGCCACTTGAATTCTTTGGATCATCCCATTGCCTTCTGAGGACACTCAGTGGCAGGGCTTGTATTCTGAGAATGCTTCAGTGTGTGATATTAATTCATATTTCAATTTACCCCATTGTTTTTGTCCTTTATATTGGACAAAACAGGTACCATTTGTTCAGATTTATCTTTTTTTCATCAGTTTCTGACAAATCACAGGGGGAATTTATCTTAGAAGTTAAATTTATCCTTCCAAAATGGCAACCACTTTTCCCCTCTGTTGAGACAGAAGAAAATAACTCTTTGGGGTTTTAAATTTTTTTTTCGTTTTATTGTTGCTTTTAATTCCCTGCATAGATTTGGATTACCTAGAATGAAACAAGTTCCTTCTGTCTCTTAACATTCTTGCTTCCCATGGACAAAGGAACAATTCCAGATTATTTGCACCAGCTCACATTTCAAAATAATGTTTGTGCCTCATACTTGAATGACACAGGAGGACAGATTGCTTAGAACAGTGAGAGAAATCAAATCAATTGGTTAATTGTTCCTAATATAGAAAGGGATAGACTTGGCTCAGCTCTTCACAACTGGTTCTGAAAATGAATGGAATCAAGCCCAACAGTGCAGCTGCTTACAAAGTGCAATGAAAATATCACAGAAACACAGAATTATTTGGGTTGGAAGGGACCTTAAAGCCCATCCAGTGCCACCCCTGCCTTGGGCAGGGACACCTCCCACTGTCCCAGGCTGCTCCCAGCCCCAGTGTCCAACCTGGCCTTGGGCACTGCCAGGGATCCAGGGGCAGCCACAGCTGCTCTGGGCAAATACAGAAAATATATAAAATATATATAATAGTTTTGTAAAACAGTCACAGCCTAAGTGATGATCCTGAGCCTTCAGACAGGTAAGAAGAAATGGAAAAATCCAGCATTCTGAAAACACTAAGCCTTAAAAGCATAACAAATTCTTCTACAAAGCAATACTGTATTATGGAGAGTGCAATGTATTTTTTTAGGTTATGATGATTTGTTGAATCTTTTTTAAAGCTTACAGCTCATTTCATATTTAAAATGGAAGTGGATATACTTTAATTAAGCACTCCTTCAATTATGGGACATGAAGCCTTTTGTAGAACATACAAATTTTCCTTTTTTTTTGGGGGGTTGGTTGGTTGGTTTTGAATATTAAACAATTTTGGGTTCACTTAAGGATTGTATACAGTGGCCAAATTGTGCAATTTTTACAAATGAAAAAAAAATTTCAGCTTTCAAACAACAGAAAGTTGCAACTTTCTATTCCAACCAAAATCCTCTTATTCCATTCTTCTGCAATTTGATTTTGTAGGTTCGGTAAATCATTCCCATGTGTGATGGCTGCAATCACTTGGCCTGATATCCACACTATTTCCCCTTAAAATTTAATGCATGATGGTGGAGGACAAGTGTGAAGAGTACCAACAGCACAGAGAAATAGCAACACATATTTGAAGACAGTTAAAGAGATTATTTCCTTATCATGACAGCAAAATGGTGTTATGCATTGTATATTCATTATCATTCTGCAAGTTCAGAATGCCATCTTTCCCCTCTCCAGAGCACGTATATTGACACTGATTTCTGGTTCCCATGTCCCAGCACAACGTGAATTTCAACAGAATTTCAGCACTGAAAAAAAGATCAACACTATGCTTGTGAGATGGTGTGATTTTCTGTGAGCTGCTGAGTATTACGTGTTGATGGCTGAGGTAAATCTGACTGCTCACCTACAGAGATGAGGGTGCTTTGGATAAAACAATCTTCTTCAAAGTGCACTGTCCTTACATAATGAATTTTTTACCATTGTTTATATTGATCCCTTGGCCATTTCACTGTCTGACTACAAATACTTCTTTCCCAGAGCCACAACTCTTAAATATTTTATAGAACAAGAAGAGTTGTCCTGTTAAGTTTGTTCAGCCACCTACTCTGCTCTGCTCTGCAGATCAAAGGGAACACAAGAGTAAATCCCAGAATCATTGATGCTGGAAAATCCCTCTCAGCCCATGGAGTCCCAGCTGTGCCCGATGCCCACCTTGTCCCCAGCCCAGAGCACTGAGTGCCACCTCCAGCCCCTCCTGGGACAGCTCCAGGGAGGGGCACTCCAAACCTCCCTGGGCAGCCCCTGCTGAGGTCTGACCCCCCTTTCCATGGGGAAATCCCTGCTGCTGTCCACCCTGAGCCTCCCCTGGCCCAGCCTGAGGCCGTTCCCTCTCCTCCTGTCCCTGTTCCCTGGGAGCACAGCCCGACCCCCCTGGCTGTCCCCTCCTGTCAGGAGCTGTGCAGAGCCACAAGGGCCCCCCTGAGCCTCCTTTTCTCCAGGCTGAGCCCCTTTCCAGCTCCCTCAGCCCCTCCTGGGGCTCCAGAGCCTTCCCCAGCTCTGTTCCTTTCCCTGGACTTGCTCCAGCCCCTCAGGGTCTCTCTGGCCAGGAGGGCCCAGACCTGGGCACAGCCCCGAGGTCCCTCAGCAGAGCCAGCACAGGGAGCCCTGGTCCTTTGGGCCACATCATGGCTGGGGCAAGCCAGGTGCCATTGCCCTTCTTGCCATCTGGCTACATGCTGGCCCCTCATGTCCAGCCCCTGTAACCAGCATCCCCAGGCCTTTCCCACCAGCAGATTTCAGCCCCTCTGCCCCAGCGTGGAGCACTCATGCAGTTGTTGTGACCCCAGGGCAGGACCTGGCACTTCCCTTTTGTCCCTCACACCATTGACATCATCCCATGGATCCAGCCTGTTCAGATCCCTCTGCAGAGCCTTCCTGCTCTCCAGCAGGTCCACACTCCTGCCCAAACATTTCAGGAGTGTTTCAGAATGCCATGCCAAGGCTGTCTTTTCAGTTTCTCTTTTGCAACTTCACTTCCTTGCCATCACCCATGTCTGGGAATAACCGGCTGATATCCCACACCTGCCATCCAGACAGGAATGAGTAGGACATGAAGGATTATCATGAAATTCTCACCATAAAGTCAATAGCCTAAGCCTTGAGCAAGGCCAGAGTTGAAGTGTTGCTGGTAGATTTATGCCTTCATCCAGCTGAAATAATAGTATTCTGAGGCTGAGAGAAATTACGGAACTTCATTAAAGCTGCCATCATGGACAAATCTTGCAACGAACGCGGAGTGCTTGATGGACGACGCTGTGTGCTTAAGTGCAGTGTCTGATTTAGAGTTCAAACCTTTTGTAGTACACTCCATGAAGATAAAATATGTCATGCCACGGTGTTTTGGGCTCTATGTTTTTGACAATATGTTTCATGCCTCATTTGCCATCAAAGTAATGAGATCTTATTCCATGTTCAAAGACTGACTTCCCATATTTCATGGCAAAACCCCAAATGGGTTATTTTTCTACACTGGTGTACTGCTAGTTCATTGAAGCCCTGAAGTATGTGTGGACCTTGAGGCAGACAAAGTGTAAAACATTGACTTCACAACACAGAAGACAAGAAGCAAAAACTCTGATCAATGATTGAAGCTGCCCACTGGTTCCAAGGATATGGTGCCCCATTTATATTTTTTCCAAAATATCAAGGTGCACTGACACACTGATAGAAATCTTATCAGAAGACAACTTCTTACATATACAGGTAGAAAAATATAGATCATGGAACATTTGTTAAGTGTTAAATTATTTTTCTCTCCCAAATCTAGTTCTGCTTTTCCTTAGACACATGGGACAATGTGCATTGTGAAACAACCCAGAAAGCATTGCATGAAGCATTGATGATAATTTCCCTCCTTTTTCAGAGAATTAATTATACCTCAAACAATTATTTCACTGAGTATTGAAATCAATATATTTCAATATGTCTACACATATGTTTTGTCAAAAGACTCAACATCTTTTTTATTTGAAGACATGAAAGGGGATTTTCTGACACTTTTAAAGCTCTTACCATGCAAACTCTAACATGGTCTTTTACAATGCACACATATAGTCCTACAACTTATAAAGTTAAAAATTCTTAATATAAAGATAGGAGGAAAGTGAACACAGTGGGACAAAAAAACAGGAGGACTGGGATGGCCTCTGATCCATCAGGTTTGCCTTTGAGTGCTTAACAAGGAGTTTGCCCACACTGTAATCAACAGTACCAACAGTTTAAATTTCTAGTTTGAACAGGTATGGAGTGAAATACTAAGTGGAGTACAAACATTAAAAAACAAGTTAAAAATCCAGTTTTGTGCTGTAGCCAGGCTGGCCATTACTGAATAATCTGACTTAAAGCTGCACTTTGTGCTATACAGAGCCAGGAAAAGCACTAGAGATGCAAGAGATTTATGAGATGCTTTAAAAAATATATTTCAAAATAATAACAATGGATTGCATGAGCTGCCTTTTGTATATTATGGACTATAATACAATATTAGAAAGAAGGAACTGCCTGGTTTCAAAAGGAAGGTGTGAGCACTGTGGAAGGCTCTGACACTTCAAGAAAAGGCTACCAATCACTAATCATTGTTAAGAAAGGCTAAATACTGCAAGCTCAAATAAATTAGCAGCCATCAAATGTAAAAAATAATGAATATAAATTTAAGGGAAGTTTTAGTGGCAGTTCCAGTATGTCTGCTTCCTCAACCTACATTTCCATGGCCAAACCTCAGGCACAGATATGATCATATGCCACAACCTTACTATTAAAGGGCTTTTTGCAACATACAACATCTAAGCATGACTTTTGCACCCCATTTGAACTCATTCCAGCACTGGGTGTGATAAATCCCCTGCATTAGAAGGACTCTACATTTACATCACAACCTGATTTCAGGACACACCATGGTGACATTGATTTTGGAGGCTAAAAGCTTATTCTAGAGCATTCCCTTCTGCACAGCTGTGCAGGAAAAACATGGTATTGCTTTCTCCTGACTATTCAGGATGTAAGGGTGTGCAGGACTCCAGGACAAAGCAAGAGGGAAAACTAAAATTAACAACCAAACTGGCACCTGAGCTGCAGCTGAACGTTGTGAAGTTATATTTGTAGCATGTTCCTGGCTCTCTCCTCATTCAATGGTAGGCACCATTCCCCCATATCCCACTGCAGCAGGGCACTGTAAGCTGGGTGTAGGGATAGGATCCTAGAGTGGCTGAGGATAACACAGAATAAGACTGTGGAGCTGTCTAGCCTCTCCCAGCCATTCCAGCATAACTCATGCCCATCTGCTCCCTTTCATGCTGCAGTCCAGAGGGAAGCAGATGGGACCTACTCTGTTCTCTTCTTCAGAAACTCATTCATTATAACCTAATTTTTAAAATGACAGTCTTGCTGTCAGCAACGCTGCTCAGCCAATTTTTTTCCTTTCTACAGAAGCAAAAATAAACTTTACAATAATAGGCTGTGCCCGTAAGGGTCAAAACATTAAAGAGACACTAACAAGTGAACCATCTTCTCATCCCTGGAAGCAATCTTGTTTCCATTCCAAGCCTGGGACTGGATCTGAGCATGACTCCCTAACATGTGGTGTGGCTGATGCTCCTCTGATATTTTTCAGCAAAGATAGAGAAGTGAATGTTTTTGCTACTGTGTAAGGAGCTGCTGCTTGTTGCACTGGCTGCCAGATCACCAGCTCTGCTCCTTCCTGACGTTCTCCTCTCAGGGAAGCACTGTCTCAAACACTTGGCTATTTCACCAGGACTTGTGTTTAACAGGACTTTAATGTTTTGCTTTTCCAACATCATTAAAAGACTCCACAGAAAAATCAGTGGATGGAGAAAAAGTGGTGTTTTCTGCTTGTGGGTGTGAGTCTAGACCTGTTCTTTAAATGAATTCCATTGCATTCCATGACAATTTTCTGCATGGTCTCAGTGTATAATGTCCCCCTTTGTCTTGGTTTGAAAAGACAGGGGTCTGCTAAGGAAGGCAGGAGATGCTCTTGAAATGGAAAATGTAAACTCCCTCCCTCTGAAGTATTATAATTTTGAAATATATTATAATAATTTGAAAGGGGCTCTCAGGCAAAGATATGGGAGTAAGAATAACAGTTCTTTATTAGGAAAAAATAAAAATAATAAAAATGCAGTAATACAAAACACTGACAGAGTCAGAATATGACTTGACACCCTGTGTGTCAGGGTGTTGGTAGCAGTCTGATTAAATGGTGGCTGCAGCCCTCCTGGATTGACAGATGTAGTTCTGTTGAAACAATAAGCTTGTAGAAAGGATGTCGTTTTCCTCTGAAGGTCCAGTGATGGTGTAAATGGACCTGGTCTTCTGGGAATCCAGTGGAGAAGAAAGCTGCTCCTCTGGGAATGCAGTGGGAAAGGCTGCTGTGGTGTTCCAAATCTCAGATTGTATCCAGGTAGGAATGCTTGGCTCCTCCCCCTGGGTGGAACATCTCCCAGTGGGATGATGGAATTTGATCAGTCATGCAGGGACACTCACTGGCCCATGGACAGAAGAGATCTCCTGGAGGGAGGATGGGTCCTGTAAGAGATAAACAAAACTGCCCCACCTGGTTTTAAGAGGTGGCCCATTAACAGAATATAACAGCCCCACCTCTAACAGATGGCAATAGAATACACACCCCTGGCCACATCTTGCATTTGTAACCTAAGACACCCTTCCTCTTTGTCCCAGAACTGAGCATACAGTGATGGTCTCCTGCCATTTCAATAACCAGTTTTGCACTCTATTTCTTATGTGGTTTCTTCTTTTGTTGGGCTAGAAAGAAGGTAATACCATCAGCTATTCTCTTCCTCCTGTGCTTTTACTCAAGGAAATAATTTAGTATTAAAATTTTTGCAAACAGAAAATACTCAAATCTGATGACTGCCACTATTTGTTGGAACATATCTGATCATAAGTATCTATGAAATGTTTTACTTTTATTATTTCCTTCTCTTATGCTGATAAGAGATATCAGCATAATATATGTGGGAATGTGCTGATTCAGGCATAGGTAATTGCCCATTAAAATGGATTTGCTGGTCCTATGTTGGATCAGTTCAGGTTCTAACACTGTCCTGTGGCACTTACATCTCAAAGAGCCAACACAGCCTTCTCACTGATCATTCCTACCCAGGTCAACATGAAATAAATTAAAACAAATCATGATGGAAGAGACATATGACAGACAAATGTTCACCCTTATCCTGTTACCTTGAGGGTGTAACAGGGGATCTGTGGATGTGAATGAACAGAATTTTCCTTCTGTGCTTATCCCTCTGTGACTGGAGAGCTGTGGAACAGGAGAACAGGGCATAAATAGGTAACAAGGATAAACAGGGAGAAATACTAGCAGACAGTCAGAAGTGCAGCTGATTAGAAAAGCTCCCACGACTTCCCTGTGCATCACCTCAATCTGACCTACAGCCATGACACATTTTTCACACTGCTGCATCTTAAGCATCAGCCCCGCTGATTAATTCCTTTCTGTTGTCCTGACATATTTTCCTAGCCTGATCTTTTTAAGTGGGCAGAAAAACTAAAATATTGAAGAAGTCCAGAGTGACACAATCCCAGAATCCTGCCCTTCGTATCTTTGCAATGGAATACAAAAGGACTTTGCAAATTATAGGTCTTCTCTTTGTGCTTTTTCTTTCCTTATGAATCTGACCTCAGGTTCAGAACATGTCTTTTTGCCTTCTGGTAACCTTGGCCATTGTCTAGGAGTATGCAGAATCTTAAACATTCCTCATTCCCCCAAGTAAGCTGGCAAAGGTTGCAGTCTGTTCCATATACATGAGGCACTGCGTGTAGTGCTGATGAATCAGGCACACACAGCCCCACTCTTGCCAACAGGCAGCAGTGGTTATCACTTCCTTTTCACACTGCATAAGTAAATTATTTATTACAAGTTCAATTGAATTTTAAAATGCAAAATAATATATTAGTTGCCTTAACTTGTGATTCTAATTCAATTGGGTTTTCTCTCTCTGTTTAACGTATTCAAATGTAAGGATTTGAAAAGAACATTAAGGAAGTATTTAAAAATAAAGTAGTGATATAGCACACGGTTTGTTGCTGGAATGGAAAGATCCTAATTTACAACATGTGATCATGCACCACAAGAAATTAGAGCATATCTAATACATATCCATATTTTGTTTTATACAATATATTTAGCTTCTCAAATAAATGAGAAGAGTGTTCAGAGCTCCTGCAGAATTCTCCTGCCCAACTGCACTATCAATTCTCCCATCCTCTCTCTTTCACTTCAGGGTTATAAATCTGTTTCTCTTTGAAGAAGTTGTATTAATATTTAATTGGAAAACTTCATAAAATGTTAGAAAAATATTATACCAAACACAGAGTGATGCCCAAGAGAGTAAACAGCAGGATTTGTGTTATGCAGTTTAGCTGTGCATTTGCATTTTCTTCTTCACTGACCTACTAAAAAAAATTGCTCTCATTCTCACTGTTTACAGGAAATGTGGTTTTGTCTAAGGAAATTAATCCCACGGAAAAGACCCATCTAAGTTCCCATTTACCTTGGCCATTTTGGGATGGATGCCTAAAATCTATGGACTTGTTTTCAAGGCACAAAAGAAAAGCATAATTAAGTAACTCTTAGCAATTTGGGATACATTAAATTGCTAACAACCCTTCCTTTTGATTTAATAGCTCTTATTTTTTAACACCAGTGCACTATAACTCTGATATTCAAGGCATTCAAGTACTGAAGACTAAACCCTAGATTAACCTGAAATTATTTGATTTGTACATTTTGACAGAGAAGTATCACAGCAAACAAATAACTCAAAAGATTCTCTTTGCGATGAGAAAATTTAAGGTCTATTCATGTGTAGCTTTTAATGTGTGCAATTCATGAATTGGACACATTTATGGTACATAGAGGCAGAGGGACTTTATTGCACTTATTAATGTATTAAATTAAATCATTGATAAACCCAGTATTCAGACTTTTGCTTTTACTTTAAAAACACATGATGTCAAGCATTACTTTTTTTCATAACTGGACGAAAAAAATCTACTTATGTGTCCAACTACTTGAATTTTAATGCCCACATTAACAATTTCATAAAATCAAAACAAACATCTGTACACAGAATTTGCTTCTCAATGAAAATGTCACATCAAACCAGTGACAGTTTAATGTAACAAGTGAAGAGTCAATCTTTAACACCAAGCAGTCACCTTCCCAGCCAAGACCGTTTTTTCTTGATTTTGCAATCACTCAGATGTCACTCCAGAATTAACATCTGTGTCTGTGTAGTTTGAGCTTTTTCAAACACAGACCTTCCACTGATGACTCAAGTGAGATCCTACTCCATATCCGAAGTCCCACATGAGTACTTGTTCCAATTTTGAAAGTCCAAGCTGTGTCTTTTCCTTCTAAAAGAACTCTGTATTTGAGACAAGTACAGAATATGTAATAGAGGCTCTGTACAGATCCACTTTGGCTTAGGAGGAAGATTTTATCTTTTTATCTTAACATTTCTTATTCTCTGCAGAGTAACTGAATGTGAAGTTTCACTTTTGCATGTACGAAATTCTCTCTCAGACCAGAGCAGAGTGAGAGAATAAATTCATCCCCTGCAATTCTCTTTGTTCAGCTTTTCTGCAATACTCTCCAATATAAATTGCCTTGCAAACTTTTTTGCCATTTTTTGGTGTAGAGTGATGCCTTAAGATTTTAGCCTTTATGTTTTTCAAATCCTGTAGTGCTTTAGTGCCAAACTCTAAACTCCGTACAAAGTGTTAGCTACTGTCTACACATTTTGGTCAGACAAAAAAATCACTCTAGGCCTGAATCTCAAGGACACCCTACAGCCTCAGGCCAAAAAGTATAAACAAGAGTGAATTGGAGGGGAGCAAACTGGGGGAATATGAATTCATTACCTGAAGCTGTAATTGGAGGATTAACCCCTGATATGTAAATAGACCAAACTTATATCTGTCTGAAAAACTCGTGACCATCACCCATCTTGGGTGTAGCCCCTTGGGGAGGCTTCGTCTGCCCTTAATGTACCTGAAGGCCCTCCATTAAATATATCTGCTTTTATCCTTTTAACTCTGTCTGGCCTCTGTTTCTAGGTGAGCCCAAAAAAGGCATCAAGTGTGCATTTCACCCTTGTACTGCAGAAAGCCTTTAGATTTACTGAGCAGCCATATTTTGAAACTCAGTAACAACAGATATACTTCACCAGGAACTGAATCCAAGTATCTAAAATCGTCCTGCAAACCAACATTCTTTCAAGTTGGAACACCACAGTCAAGGCATTAAAAAATATAATCATGAAATTTCAAAGACTATAGCTGTACTTTAATTGTTTTGTTGTTTTTTTTTTTAATTTATCCAACTGCAATACAGGGGTTTGCAAAATATCTTAGAATTAAAGATACTTTTAAAGAAAAAAAGGTCCAGCCTTTCAAAGTGTAGTCAAAGCACTACTGTTTTATGATAGTATAATTTCTTGCTGAGCCTTTGCTTTCCCCTTTATTTTTGTGTCTCTTTCTAAAAGTTGTTTTTCCTATTCCTTTATTAATTTTTCTATTTTTTCCCTTAGCAGCCATCAAAGATGTTGTGAAATTGTGCCGTTGCAAACTAACTGTAACTGGTATGAAGAAAGAGAGAGATTTTCTGTGTTTAGAGAGCAGCAATTGATAAAAGACTGCCAGAAAGCAGAAAAAAATTGCTTTGTCTAGTTCCTGGTATTGAACTGCTCTAAATTTTGCTCCTTTGTCATGTAAGTTACATTAATGTCCAAGTCACTTCTGAATTTGGACTGTCATTTTTTTCCATTTTCTTTGTTTAAAGGCACAAATAAATCAGAGGGTGAACCTGTCCTCCCACAGTTTCCAGGATTTGGATTCTGTAATTCAAATTGCCTCACTGGCACACTCTAGAATTGTGTTCCTGCTGTTACTGAAATTCATTGCTGTGATTCATTATTATCAGACTTCTTTGATGCTAATTTTTTCCCCCAAATATTAGCATCCAGCCTGTTGTGTCTGACCACAACATATGTGTGCCCGGAGAATTCCATTGCCTCCTGGGGAAGGAGCAGGGAAGATTCAGGTCTGCTACAAATATGTGCCTCCATAATTAAAGAAAAAGAGCAGTGCTTCAGTCAAGTCTTCACAGAATTCCAGAATCACAAAGACTCACCAGTGCCACCCCTGCCATGGGCAGGGACACCTCCCACTGTCCCAGGCTGCTCCCAGCCCCAGTGTCCAACCTGGCCTTGGGCACTGCCAGGGATCCAGGGGCAGCCACAGCTGCTCTGGGCACCCTGTGCCAGGGCCTGCCCACCCTGCCAGGGAACAATTCCTGATTCCCAAGATCCCATCCAGCCCTGCCCTCTGGCACTGGGAGCCATTCCCTGTGTCCTGTCACTGCAGTTCCTGAGGAATTGTCCCTCTCTGGGTTCCCTGCAGCCCCTCAGACCCTGGAAGGAGCTGTGAGCTCTCCACACAACCTTCTCCTGTCCAGGCTGAGCAGCCCCAGCTCTCCCAGCCTGGCTCCACAGGGGAGGTGCTCCAGTCCCCTCAGCACCTCCATGCCCTCCTCTGGACTCTCTCCAACAGTTCCATGTCCTTTTTATGTTGGGGCACCAGAACTGTTCACAGTGTTTGAGGTGGGGACTCAGGAGAGCAGAGTCCCTTACCTGAGGGAGCCAGCTCATGCTGGCCATGCTGAGCCTTTCCCGATCAGGTATTTGGAAGTCTGACTCTTCCCTCACACAAATGAAGGTATTTCACTTTTGCTGCCAATGACTTCATTGCAGCTGAGCCATCAGAATATGTGAAAAATGTCATTTATGAACTGGATTTCCCCTTTTGTACACATTTGCCTTATCCTCATTTACGCTTTGAGGATTAGGGAGATTATTTTATCTTTTTCAAAGGACGTAGAATACAAAATTGTAGCTCTAGACATGAAAAGACTGATGACAAAAGCTCCAAAGAAAAGGCATTTTTATTTCATGATGCTTTCTTTTTGCTCGCCTGTAGGTTCTAAAAAAAAATCACTCCTAATTAAGATGATCTTCTGTATACTGCCAAAACGAAATTCAACATTACTTTGTTTTGGAAACAATGATAAAGAAAAGTGTTTTCATTGAGAAGATGCTCCTGGGATTAGCTGGTAGCTGATAGCTGAAATTAAAGAAAATTCCCAGTAGTTTCCTGACTTTTCCCAAAGCCCCTAACATTGCTGAACATCCAGACAGCTGACTGAGACATCCCTAACAAGCACAATTCCAGTACTTTGCTATTCTGCTTGTCAGAAATCAACACATGTGCTGGAAGAATCAGCATTTTGAGATGAAAAAACTGTTCTCTTGGAAAATCTCCAAGCAGTCCTGCTGATAACAGTTTTAAGAGCAGAGCACAATTTCCCTGTACAGCTGTCAGAATACAGGTTTTACTCTAATAGTTCAACAGGCAATTGTCTTTTTCCAAGAGCCCAACTGGCAAAAACATGGATTTGAGTTCATGTTTTGTGTGAGAGACCATGCTGTACATATCTGATAAAAATTCTGTAAGTGCTGATCAGATGTTATCCCAAATGTGAATATTATGCTGAAATTTCAGAGTCATAAAAATGAATTCATGTTCCTGAGATTCCCCTGAAGATCCAAATTCTGCCTGAAGCTGAGGATGTTTGGCTTGGTTAGAGTGGCTGGGTGTTCCAGATCATATCCATAAGAAGGATAAAGTAAGGGGCACAGTGTATGAAGATATCATATTTAAAAAAATCTTATCTTAGAATTCCAGCTGAATACACAAAATTTCAGAGGAATTTGGGAAAGCTCTGGAGAAAAAGCATCTCTGACCACTCATCTGAAGTGACAGTGCTGCTGCAGCATTGCTGCTACTTCTCACAGTTAGAAGCAATTTTAGTTTTGCAAGCATGAACCAATTTTATGCAAATACCTCACACAATATAGCAAATTATAGACAAGACACTACTAACACCAGATCAAGTAATTATCTGAATTGCAACTAATGTGAATCACTATTCAGTGTTGGTTTATGCCTTTTACTATCAGTCTTTAGTAAATCACTCAAAAAGTTGGAAAGACTGTTCTCTTCACCATTTCCATACTTATTTACTGTTCAGTAACTCTTAATGTAATTTCTCCTACATTTAAAACATGAAGATAGAAACAGAAATTCAGACCAAAATACTTTAAATCCTGAAAAAGAAATAAGGACTCTATGAAGAGCAGTACAGTAGTGAGAAGGGCAAGAAAAGAGTAGAGAGAATGAGGAGGAAAATAGGAATGACATTTTCAGTGCTACTGGCCTGGAGATGATACAGGAGCTGTTGTAAGATCACAGGGCTCCATCCTGTCAGTATGAATCATTTACTCTGATCCATGTGTTACACCAAATAAAAATTAAGTTGAATTACAGAATGCTCCTTCCATTTGGAGGGTCTGAGTAGTGTTCAAGACACCCAAACTTTGCTTACTGGTTTATGAAATCACAAAATCCCTTTACTGGCATTATAGACTCATAGCTCACAGCTGCCTGCTATTTATTCTGAGTATAATCTCCCTATTTTCAGGAATTCGTGAAGTGCATGTGAAAGGTTCCCTAAGGGACAAAACTCAGTACAAAAAAGACCCTCAAGCCTTGAGTGATTTATTTCACAAAATTATTTATAAAATAATAAAGTCACTACTGCTAGTCTTGGCCTTGTTCAAACTGTAATAGAGCCAAAGCATGAATAGTTAATAGCAGTTCTCTAAATATTTGGGCTCCTAGAAATTGAACAAGAGTAAATACCCCACGCATATATGGTCATCCCAAAAGGATCCAAAAGTCCTTTAAGAAACTTATGGTCTAAATTCCTCAGTGAGAAATTAGCATGTTTCCTTTATGGAAACACATGCTAAAACCTGTTAGAAATAATGACATAAATAAGATTATTATTCCTAATGGGAATCTGTTTTGTTGGTGTTAATAAATTTGTAACTGATTACTTTTAATTTTAAAAATGCTTTTTTACAACTCAGAAAATGAAAACCCATTCATTAGCTCTGTATGTTCTTCGCTTTATAACAGTTTTTGGCCAGTGTATGCAGGGAGGGCAGAGCAGGCCCAGGCTCTGCTCCAGGCCCAGCCATGGCCCCAGAGCCACGGGCAGGGCCTGAGCCCAGGAGCTGCCCCTGCCCAGGAGGCAGAACTCCTGCCCTGGCAGTGCCAGCCCTGAGCAGATGGTGCGGAGAGGCTGTGCAGTCTCCTCCCTGGGGACATTGCAGAGCCACACGGACACACCGCTGTGCCCTGTGCTCTGGGATGGCCCTGCTGGAGCAGGGAGGTGCCACCAGAGCAGCCCTGGGGGCCCCTCCAGCCTCACCCATCCTGGGGTTCTTCACAGCAGATAATGAAATAAGTCAATTCAGAATTATCCCCCCACATAGATCATTATAAATTCAGTGCACTGCCCAGCAGGGGCTCTTGGGAAGAGTAAATGTGCACTTTCCTAACAACTTCCCCAAATGAAGGGCTTCTGGAAATACCCACAATAAAAACCATGCTGGGAAATGAACTCTCTGTGCTTGAACCCAAACCAAAAAATAAGCTCAGCTGTTAACTGCATTGATAAGGAAATGAGACGAGTAAGACCTTTAGTCCTCAAAGGCAAGAGCTAAAAGTTTATAAATCACGAACCTAGAGAGATAGAATCTGATTCTGTATTAATAGACTGAGTTTATCCCAGCAGCCTCGTCTTCTTTAATGGGAATTCTCTTTTTGTAAAGAAGGTTGCTTGCATTCAGCTGACTTTTCCAGGGAGCCTAAATAATGCAGGTAAGATTCACATATAAATTAATGTTCCTTTCTTCTCAGGGACAGTCTGCAGTCATTCAGTGTAAATAAGAACAAAATCCTTAAGCTTTCAGTGGGAGAAAAAATAACTCAGGTTCTTTTGAAAATCCAAGCTTAAGCTCTCAAGAGGAGAACACAGCATAAATAATACCAAGTTTCTTTATCAGAGCTCTTTCATCCATCAAACACCTGGAATCCTACACCATGCAGAGGTACCAAAAAGAGAGCTGGCACTTTAGGGCTCGAATAATGCAGGCACATTTGCACAGCCAGCCAGAAATCCCATTAATAACTTTTTAACAACAATGGATGTGTCTGTGTTTCATACTCAGATAAATGTGCTCAATTCATGTGGTTATTATAAATCTCCACTACAAATCTATACAATTACACATGCAGATTTGCAGTTTGATGCATACATTTGCTGAATACTCAGCAAAGACTCATTTATTCGACAGTTATTTTAAAATTTATTTAAAATATAGATTGAAAGAGTGACTGACCTGGTAAGAAACATTTTGCATAGTGAAATATAAAGATTTTCTGAAGTATTCTTAGGGTTTTTTTAACAAAATCGCTCTGAAAATCCATTGTCTTTTTTTTTATTCAGTGTAATAATTATGGCTGTGACTCATACAAATCAACATTTCAGATATCTTGTCGTAAAATAAAGGTCAAGTCACAGAAAATATTAAAAGAGTTTCTTAAAGAATATAAATGGTAACTTCCATTAGTTTTACTTTTGAAACACTTAGAACTTATTATTAAAGTTAGTTTCTGATGACTGCTTTTGAAACTACAACCTTAATGGAGGTGTAGCACGTGCCTGCTTCTCCACACAGAAGGTCTTTATGAAATACTCTAAAATGTTTATGGCACTGCTGGAATTTCGTCAGAGTTATCAATCAGTGGTGTAAGAAAAGGTGTTCACCACCCTTTCACAGCACTGTCTCCTCCTACTTGGAATGACTCTGATCTTAATCAAAATGAGAGAGAATGCAGAAAGCATCGTGCCATCCAACTTTAATAATCTGTTCATCATCAATTAGCCTTGAGAATAAATTACTCTCCTAACCAAGAAATTACCATACAAAGCTCCAGTCTCTGGCACTAGAAATCTTTATCATATAATTATGAGGAAATATTGTGTTTAATTATCCTCAATTTAGATGGTCGTTGCCAGAGTTCAAATGAAAAAGGCAAAGGATGTTGATAAGTCCATCTGCTATCACAGCTTTTTGAGTCTTCCAGGTTTTGCTTCATATTTCTGTTCAAAAGGAGTGGCATAGTACAAGTGGAGCTCTTGGAAAAAACGGTAAATAAAGTCAGAAAATTCAGTCTAAAAACTAATCAATGCATGAGGTTTGACACAAAGGCCTAAACAGAGGTAATAAATATATCATTGTCACCTCTATATTCCCATCAGATTACTGTGACAATAAGTCCCTTTATTTTATTTTAGGAACTATAATTTAAATGAGTGCCTGCAACTAAATGAACCCTTATATATCTGCTGCAATTTCCTCCTAGATTTTTAACACATATATGAACATGTATCAAAGTGTCAAGCAAAATTTTTTAATCAGGTACTTGAAAACTTAATTCAAGTAAACTGAATGTATTTTGAAAGGTAACTCTTATTTAAAGTCATCTAGCAAGAGACAGATGTGGAGATAAACCCAGAGGCAGATGAAAGGCGTCATTTCCCTTCCCTCAAAGGATTCACTTTTTCAGTCCAGATGAAGGTGATCTCAACTATACCGTAGCATGGTTGGACATGATCTTAAGAGTCTCTTCAAACCTGATGATTCCATGGTTCTGTGATTGTAGGGCTGTTAAATTTGGAGGGTTGAAAGGGATGGGAGTGTGGACACAGATACCTGGATCAAGAATCTTGTAAACATTTCCACATGTTCTTGGCAGGAGTTTCCTGCAGCACACAGAAATCAGCACCCACACTGCTGNTGTCCCTGCCATGGCAGGGGTGGCACTGGATGGGCTTTAAGGTCCCTTCCAGCCCAAACCATTCTGGGATTCTATAGTTACTACCCTGGGAAGATTCACATATAAATTAATAACCCTGGGAGAGGCCAAGGGGCTCAAAGTCATAGAGACATTTTCAAGTGGAAAAGACAAAGTCCCAGGAGAACCCTGACTGGGGGATTATGTTTGTGTTTCTTACACAGAGACTGAGTACATAACTCAGTTTCATATTTTGCCCCCACTGAATACCCAGAAAAGTCAGGATTTGCTCAGTTATAGGATATATGTGTCTTTATTATAATGACTCCTGAAGCTGTGTTGAATTAAGTACCTAATAATGGCATATGCAACCCATTCCAAGCCTGTGAGGATTCATTTCAAGCAGCTCCATCCTGCCCTTCAGAAGGGCAGAATTCCCACCTGTGGCTGAGGAACTGCTCCATTCCTGTTGCTCTCCTCTGCATGGGCAGAGCTGGTGGTCTCCCAGTAAAGTCCATTTTGTCACTTCAATTATATTTAATTTCTTTCCACAGATGCCCTCTTTCTTATGCCACTGAATTGTTCTACCTGCTAAAAGGCTATATCAATCTGTGCAGCACTGGAGCCCAGGTGTACAGAACAATTCACCACTCAGGATTTCATTCAAAATCCACATCCTTAACAGGTGCAAGACTACAATTATTCAAAGTGGATTTCATCAGAAATCTCCCCCATTTTACAAATCAGCTGTAAATGTCATCTCTACTTTTTTATTTCATTGTACAAGTTAGTGCATAAAATGACAGCTTAAAGACTGTGTAAATTAAGCCTATATATATTCTTATTTCAGGATAATTACTAATGAATTCTATAAGCTGTGCAGCTGTAGCAACACAAAAGTGAGAGAAATTAAAACATTATTAGTGTAATGACTATTATTGCACAAGATTTAGCAAGACTGATACTGGAGTGCATGTTCAGCCTTTTTATGGTGGGAAGTTTTGGCAGCAGCTCTCTGACCACAGAGAGAAACAACTTTCCCAGGCATTGTCCTGGGCAAAAGGCTGTGAGAAGATCAGAGGAAAGAATGAGAAACAATTCTTATCTTCACTTGCTGCACCCGTCGTTGTGAACATGTGGATGTGTCATGGAGATTTGTTTACCACAGGGTGGTTTCTTAATTAGCCAATGGTGATGGTGTTTGCATTGGGGGACCAGTGAGGTCCAGGTGTATCATAACTGTCTATAAAAGCAATGGGTTTCTCAATAATAAGATATAATGGAGAGATTGATCAGCCCTCTGTGGATCATGGAGTCAGTGCTGATTATTACCCGGCTGAGGGCCCGCTGTGATGACAGGAATAGTGCAGGCAACATTTATGAGAAGGGACCTAAGTTTCAGTAATTTGTAGCACTGCAACTCTTCCTTTTTTTTTCTAAATCTACTCCATGGGATTCAAGAGGGTTCACAGTGTCCTTTTGGAGACGTTGCTTCAATTTTAAATCAGTCAGAGCCAGCAGTCAGAAGAAATACATGGCAACCAGAAAGGTTCCTCATCTCATGGGAAGTCAGACTCTGGAGATGGAATATTCAGCACATATTTCTCTCTGAGACTCCTGGTTAAACAATTACATAAGCAATACCATTGTTGTTATCTCCTTAGCAATTTAATTTGAATTCCCCAAATTAAAAAAGGTTCATTTTCGAAGATACTTCCCATTCAGAAGGATGAAAGGTTCCTCTGTCAGCAGGAGGTTTAAAAGGGATAACCTTGTTCGACTCAGGGATATGAGCCATATACTTAATTTTCAGCACCTTGGTCTTTAAAAAGTAGGTCAAGTTCTTTAGGAATTGTAAGCATCAAGTTGAAACTTGTATTCAAAGAAGAAGCAATAGGTAATCTCCTTTTTGAGGAGACATGGGCTATTTGGGGTTCATTCATTAGTGCAGTGGCTAAAAAGGAATGGCAATGCCAGGGGATATTCTTCTTGACCTGATTTCATACCTACTTTCATAGGATCAAATAATTTAGGTTGGAAAATATCCTTAAGGTCATCAAGTTCAACCATTGCCCCAGCACTGCCAAGACCAGCACTAACCCATTTCCCCCAGTGCCACATCCACAGGGATTTTCAGTCCCTCCAGGGATAGGGACTCCACTCCCGCCCTGGGCAGCTGTGCCAGGGCTTCCCCCCAGTGATTTTTTTTCCCCCTAATACACAATCTAAACCTCCTCTGGCACAAATCTTTGCATTGGAAGAGCTTGGGATGTCTTCAGGTACTTGTATATGTCTGCTAAAAGTCAATGCAAATGCAGTGATCTCCCTGATAACACCAGACATCTTCATTAAAAACTCACTCCAACAAGCTATGGATTAATTTGCATGGGGGCCAGGATTTCACCCCTGACTGACAGATGCATTTCAGTTCCCTCTTGTATCCAGCTCAGAGGTTCTGTCATCAGAAATGTCCACATTTTCAGCTTTTTATTCAAAAGGAGGAATCAATCATGCAATCTCCAGTTTTCTGCAATCTTTTCAGTGCTGTATGTATTAAACTTTGTTCTTTAGCATCAATGAACATTTCTAGCCCTTTCATATCAATATTTAAAGTCATATGTGGCTTCTCTGGCCCCATGTTGGGCTTTTCCCCCTGGGATCTCCCCTGATGGGGGAAGCCCTCCTGGAGCAGTTCTGTGTCAGGGAAAGGAGACCCACAGGACTTTGTCTTCAGCTTCTTGTTTTGCTGTTATCTCATCAAAACTTCAGCATGCTGTCTGCACCAGACCTTGCATGCAGGAAAACAGCACAAAAATGGCTAACAACCTCATGTTTCAAGGTTTTTAAGTCTATTCAAAACTAAGCTATCCAATTAAGAAGTGACACCTAGATTATTTTCCCTTCTAACCCAATAACTGACCCCTCAAGACCCACAATGCAGATTTTTGTACCCAATTACAAGATACCACTTAAGCCCGAGAAGAAGAAGGAAGAAGAAAGAAGAAAAAGAAACCCAAAACAACACCCTACACCCTCCATCTTGAACCCATCTACAGCATACTAAAAATCCTAAAATCTAAATTTCTCACCCATGTGACATACTATATTACTCTCTACAATTTCTACAATCTATGTCACACTCTTGTAGTTTCTAATTTAGCTTGAGGCTTTGGAGGCTTTCTCCATGAATGAGGGTCAAAGTCAGTGCTTCTCTAGGAGTCAGAACACCCCAGGGCAGACAGCGGAATATTTCCCCTGCCCTGGGTTCCAACAGTCATATATATGAAGAAGAACTTCTAGGAATTATGAAATCAGTAACATATGGGTAATAAACCCCCAGAAGAAAGGGATTTCTTGCTCAGTTTTTCTCTAGGAAGACAAAATCAGACCAGGTGTGGACTAAAACAGCTTAAAGGATAAATAACATTGATTTTCTGGTTCAGTGTCCTTCTAACCAGGGAAAATATAGGAAGTGTTACAAGTAAGCCAAAGGAAATGCATTTATAACTATGTGGGAAAATAATTATTAGAGATAATCCATGGTAAAGGAAAAAGGAAAAAATATTTCCTTTAGACTAGAAATTAATATAATCATGTAAATATAGATCAATACTTAGGTTTTGGGAGAAATCAGTGTGCCAATAGATGCTTCTATAAACAATCCTGAATATGGATTTTCTAAATCAAGCTATTTAGAGCTGGAATTTAATAGTGATTTTTACATATTATTGAAAATTTGAATACATATACATACCAGAATTTGTTACTTACAGTCTCCTATGGAGAGAATAGAGGGTAATTTTCCTGTCTTAATGTTGATTGAAAAATTACTTTTTTTTTCTAAATATACCACAAAGGGCAGAAAATGTCAAACAGATGTTGAACAAATAAAAAAATTAACAACTTAAGCCAAACTTTTTCTTATGGTTTAACATTTACTCCTTGTGTTTTCATTTCCTTTCTGTCAAGATAAGCTGTAGTGCCCACATCTCTGCTCCTTGAAGAAAGTTTCATAGAGGAGCAGAGAGAGAGGAAAGAAAAGAAAACAATTTCTATTTCTGTCCCTTGTTTTTCCATGTGGAATGCACTGGGAAATTGTTTACCTGAGGTGATTGGTTGATTGGACACTGGTGGACATTGTTTGGCCCTGAGAGCCAATGGAATGCACCTGTGTCTGGACTCCCTCCTCAGAGGGAGTCACGAGTTAAGTTACAGGACAGTAGTTAGATATGATAGCTAGATGTAGTTTTAAGGATGTAGTTTTAAGAGCTCCTCTTTAAATATATACTAATGTATTGAAATATAGTTATAATAATAAAAAACTATTCAGCCTTCTGAATTAGACTCAGCATCATCTCTTCCCCACACGAGCCAACCACAACAATAAGCAGGTCACACTGCATCCAGCTGAAGGACCTTAGCATAGGAAAGAGAAGGCTCTGGTGTGAAAACCATTATCAAGGTGTAAAAATATCAAGTGAGGCTGGGATGGAGCCAGACTATACTTGGTGATGCCCAGGGACAGGATAGCAGGCCATGACACAAACAGAAAGTGAGGAAGTTCCACCTAAATGAAGAAAAACTATTTTACTGTGGGGATGGTCAAACCTTGGAACAGGTTTCCCAGAGAAGCTGTGGAATCTCCATCTTTAAAGATCCTAAAGATGCATTCAGATGCAAAAGATGCAGTCAGCCCTGAACAATGCTCTGCCCCTGATCTGAGCACCAGGGTTTGGACCAAACAATCTCCAGAGCTCCCTTCCAACTTAAACTGTTCTGGAATTTTTACCTAACTGCATTTTCCCCTTCAGTGAAACAGAAGCATTCTTTGCCCACCTAGAATATGTATCAGAGTTATCACAGAGGGGTTTGGGCAGAAAAGGACCTTAAAGATCATTTCATTCC
>VXBC01001327.1:109847-120767 GCA_013399945.1 Ploceus nigricollis | reverse complement strand
TCCCCGTACGGGCCACCACAACAATCAGTCACTCTGTTCTATAATAGTCATTGAAGGTATTCACTAGTATCTCAGAGAATTACATTTCCACATGTTTTGTGGAGGCCAAAACTTGGGTAGGTAATCCATTGTAAAAGGGACTGTGATTTAAGTTTGCCAGGCGGCCCCTGGGCTGCCTCATTAGCTTATGTCACCTGCCTAGCTGGTAGTTAAGGGCCAGTTGAAGGGACAAAACAGCGTATGGGGACAAAATGGGGAAGAGTAGCACTGCTATCTACTAGAGTGAAATCCTGTAGAATCTTCTTTGGAGAGTGAACTGGAGTTGTGAAAAAATTGCCTTCATCAGTGCGTCTGCTAGTTTGATAGACTGTCTGAGAGGAATTAAATACCCCAATTTTCTTTATTCACCTCTCCAGGATAAGAAAAGCAAGCAGACAAATTGCCTTTTTCCTCTAATTCATTACTGCTTTGAGCAAACAAATGCAGAAATCCAGCTTCCTGAATTTTGTTTACCTACTAAACAAAATACCTGAAAGTCATTTATGAGAGCAGAGGTTTCACAGTGGATTGAACTCTGTGTGTCTTGTTTACAAGGGACTTGGCCTATCCCACACGTCTACTGGCTGAGAAAGGCACAGCAAGAAAATTGCCTTAGTCCCATGCCTTCACTTTTTTTCTCCTCTTCAAAACTTAACATACTTCTGCTTTATCTCTTCTTCTTTGGAGACCTTTGTCTGCTGGACTCTTCCTCACACTGTGGCATGGGAGGTCACAGACTGGATGGGTGCTGTCCATAAAAATAGGTCTGTAGGGAGACTGAAGATGTTGGGAGTTGTAGTCCCAAGAGAAGAGCTGCAATTCTGGCTTCCAAGGGAGGGAAGGTGATGTCCTGCATTTGCACAGGTCACAGCCCAGAAGAGCACAAAAACTAAAAGAAAAACACACATGCTGCATGACTGGTTTTACATAAAACAAGTAGAGTAAAGGGAAAATAGCTCTTATCTCTCCGGGTTTCCTCTGATACCTTCTTTTCTTCAGTATGTTTATGGATAGAGAGAAGGCATAGGGGAAACACTATTGATTCCAACTTAGTCCTTAGTCACTTTTCCACTTTCTTTATGTAAATACTCAGAAAACACAAGGCCAAGACTCCAAATGAGGATTTTTCCGGCCATTTTCATCCTGAATCTTAGCAGTTATGATCATGCTCTAAGAATTTGTGCTATCAAGAAGTCTAGCCCCTCAGAGACTGGTCATGCAGCAGATCCACACAGCTGGGTCACCACATACCTCAGAACAAGCACAGCTGTAGCCCTGTGTACCCTGTCAGGTGCCAATCTAAGAAGCTTTTTAAGGCCTCCCATCTTGGGCACTCCTTTTTAAACTGATTTAATGTCTTTTAGGGTATCAGTCATTGCAACACAACCTGCATTTAGGTACAGATCCCTTCTGGAGATCTGGCTTTGAGGCAGGACTTGCCCATCCCCTTTGTGCAACTCAAGTATGGCTTCTTAGTATTCAGTGAACAGCTTCTTCAGTTTGCTGAGATTGTTTTGATTGTTAAACATCCCCTGCTAGTTTATGCACTGCCTGTTTCCATTTTGCAGACTGAATTAAATATAAGACATGGCTATTTAAACACAGAACAAGGTGCTTGCTACTGAAGATATGATGGTCATGTCCAGAAAAGGGCAAAGAAAGGTGAAGGGTCTAGAGCACAAGTCATGAGACAGAGGGACAGCTGAAGGAACTGTGGTTGTTTAGCCTAGAGAAAAGGAGAAAAGGAGGTTCAGGGGAAACTCTCTACAGGAACCAGAAGGGAGGTTACAGCAACATCGGGGTCAATCTCTTCTTCTAATTCAAAAGCAATAGAACAAGAGGAAATTGTCTCAAGCTGCACTAGTGGAGGTTTAGATTGGATAGTAGGAGAAATTTCTTCAGCAAAAAGATTCTCAAGCATTGGAACAGGCTGTGGATGAGTCACCATCCCTGGAGGTCATTAAAAGACATGTAGATGTGGCACTTAGGGACATGGTTTGGTGGTAGACTTGGCAGTGTTGAGTCAATGGTTGCACTTGATGATATTAAAAAGCTTTTCCAACCTCAAGATGCTATAATCACAGAGTCATTTAGGTTGGAAAAGACCACCGAAATCATTGAGTCTACCCTTTGACTAATCACCACCTTGTCAACCAGACCAGATCACTGTCTGCCACATGCAGTCACTTCTTGAACACTCCAGGGATGGTGACTCCACCACCTCCCTGGCTAGTCCGTTCCAATGCTTAATAACCTTTTCCATGAAAAAATTCCTCCTGATGTCTAGCCTTACCAGCAGGTCACTAACAACTTCCTCCTGGATTGCAGGGGATCTGTCCNTAACAACTTCCTCCTGGATTGCAGGGGATCTGTCCTGCTCCCTATCTCTCTATACTCTCAGCTACTACTCCACAGCTGAGGGTACTGGTTGCCCTAGGGATGTTTTGTTTTGTCTTGCTGTTAAAGACCAAGGCAAAAAAAGGCATTAAGTACCTCAGTCTTTTTCTTATCCTTAGCTACAATATTTCCCTCTTTGCATCCAAGAAGGACAGAGATGTCCTTGACCCTCCTTTTGTTGTTGATTTATTATAAAAACACTTTTTATTAGCTTTAACAGCAGTGGTCAGATTGAGTTCTAGTTGAGCTTTTGCCTTTCTAATTTTCTCTTAACATGACCTAACAACATCTTTTTACTCTTGCTGTGTTCCTGCCCCTTCTTACAAAGGTCACAAACCCTCTTTTTCCATGAGTCCCTGCAAAAGCTCTTTGTTCAGCAAGCCAGTCTTCCTCCCCGATGGCTCATCTTTGACCACATAGGGACAGCCTGTTTCTGTGCCTTCAAGATTTCCTTCTTGAAGTGTGTCCAGGACCCCTCTCTTTATTAAGGACAATAGTGGTGCTGTAATTCTAAAATTATATTATACTGAATATATGTAAATGTGTGCATATGTATACAAATGATAGTACACTGAAATGATAATTCCATGGTCCACCTGATGAAAATTAGCATCAGTTATAAATTCAGGCCAGCTCCAGCCTAATACTGACAATCTTGTGAGTTTATGTGAGGATCTGGAACACTCTCCCGACAGCCTTTTCCATGTTCAGCAGTGACACCAGCACCACAAACATCACTAGATTCAACTTGTGCCAGCACGAAACTGCTTTGAACACATTGGTGGATTTCATATTATGGGGGTTCATCCTAGAATTTCAAATTTTTTAAAAATTCCTTACTCTTCTGCAATGTCTTTCTGTTCTGAACTTTGCAATTTTTCTTATTACCCACACCATCAGAAAGAAGGGCCTTTCTATTTCACATTATGGATTTTTCACACACAGATTGAAATGCTGCTTCTGCTTTCAAAAGCTGAATTGATTCATATAATAGGCATGGTGCTTTAATGATGGGAAAAGAGTGCAGAGGTAAAGAAATCTGATTAAAGAAACGTGAAACTGCATGCTAAAGCAGAAGGTCCAGAAGTAATAAGATGAAGCCATTAATTTCAGGCACCCCTGAATGAAGTGTCTCTCAGGATACCTGGCAATCCAAGGGACTTTGTTGCATAGTCAAAACTGAGATGGATGATGTGGAGGATAGGTTGTGTGGAGAAGTTAGGGTGAAGTGGATGAGGACCACTCTGCTGCAAAGATCATTCAGTTGTACTGGATCATTCTAAAAGAAGAGAACTGGGGGGTTAGAAGGATGGAAGAAGCCGAGGGGGACATATGGAGAGAGGGATATACAAAAAATTATTTGTGAGCTGCATGAGCATCTTTTATTATTAAACATTTCCTAAATTTCAAAAAGTGAAGACTTGTGATTTTATTATTGTAAATGGTTTCCTTCACTGTCCACAGTACCCATCCTTAATGTCACTGATGCTTAGCATCTTTTCTCCTACAACAAGGAGAAATTGCTGTATAGCAATGCAAGACTGCCAGATGTCTTTGCAGCATCTGGCGCAGTGAGAGGCCATTTCCAAATCCTGCCACTCAGATGATGATGAGTGTGAGATCTGGCAGTTCAACACAATTTGTTCAAGGTCTTTATATATCAGTCCTGGTGCCTGTTTAGAAGTAAGGAAAAATATATACGAAAACTCTGCTGAAGAATGTGTCAGTCTCAGAAGTGGGTTTCCTGAGAAATTAGTGTGTCCCTACAACAATGCTTGTTGGCTTTCAGGCACTAGTTTGTCCTCAGCAGCTGGAGACAGATTACTTAGAAACTTCTTTCAGTCATCTTTCATTGCCCTCATCTCTGTTCTCCATATAGCGCCAAATAACTCAAACTTCTACAACAACAAGGTTCAGATTCAAAGCAAGTTCTGGCAGCTCAGAAATCCCAAACACACTTCCCTCTCATGGGATCCATTCCCAGTGCTGCAGCACTAAAAGCTCTGTTTCCCTGGGGTTTTGACGTCACACGTCATGGTGAGCATGAGCTCTTAGCATATTCACCCTCAGCCAGCTCTTCTCAGGAAGAAGCGCCCTGCTTATATTTAATCACTCTGCATGCTGCAGCCTCTCCACACCCCAGTCATTCCTGTGGTGCTCCTTTGGCTGCACAAAATTCTTCTGTAATGAATGATGAATTGGAGTTCGTATTCAAGATATGGATATCTTAGGCTGTATGGATTAACATAGTAATGTAGCCTCTTCTGTTGTCTTCTCATCTACTAACTTCTAGATTAGTTCCTTTTTGTATTTTTACTGTTTACTGAACTAATGTTTCTGCAGACCAACCTACAGTAATACAATAATCTGTTTTTTAGGGAAAATGTAGAATTCACAATTCACCATTTTGTATGCAGCGTTGACACCACTGTTGCTACATGGTAACTGCTTTGTATTAAATACCAGAGTTTAATCTACAACTTTTTCTTATGTTATTTTGCTTCTTGAGATTTTTGACAACCCTTTTCAGCACCATTTGTTTTACTACCCCAACTTTGTGTGCTTGCCAAAGTTGATTGCCTCATTAGGCAACTACCCCTTCTAATAATCAATCATCTGTAAACAAGCTGTGCGACATGCATTTCTGTATAGATTTGCTTCATTTGCAACCTGTATATTGTAAATTCTGACTTTTTATTCACTTATTTTTTCCTTTATTTTATCCTGTTCTTTAGCTAGGCAATACATTTTTGCTTGTAGCCTATCAGAGCTTCAGATCGCCAAAATCCTGTAGGGAATCATAGAATTTATGGATGCAACAAATACAGTCAAGAAGAGTCCTTAGGTCCTAAGAAAACCTGGATCATTCTCACAAACAAATTCTGTGGCTCTCCAAACTAACCCTCACAGATCAGTGAAACATGACTTCCTTCCACAAAAACCAAGCACTCTCCTCTTATTTGTTATATCAATAAATTCTATCTTGTATTGCCCAGCATGGACATCAGAATTTCTAACTTGCACTGCCCACAACATCTGTCTCCACAGGTCTTTTAAAACATACCTTATTTGCCTCCCACCATTCCTCCATTGAGGCTGTTGTAAATGGTAGCTCTCACACCACAGTAACTATGTGGGAATTTCATACTTGTGCTCCTTTTGAAGTTTTGGATGAACGGCATCATTTCATTCTTTATTTTAAGAGGTTGTTCTATAGGTTTATTCAGACACAGATCCTCAAGCACATCTCAAGAGAAAATGAACCGTGAACCTCAGAGAGCTCATTCTGAATGAATACAGACATGAATGTATTTAGTTTTCTGCTGTGGCCTTATCTTCTCACCTTGACCTCTGCAAGCATCTACAGCTTTTACACAGCCTGTGAAGAGCATCCTTCTCCTGATGAGTGGAGTAAAAAGGTATGCCCTTGGCATGTTGCTTCTCTAAGGTTTTTGTCCTGCCTGCTCATAACTGACAAACCAGAAGGATTCCTGTTGTCCTCATTCGGTCCCAATTGGAACTTATTTCCTCTTCCTGATCTTTTACCCTGCCGTTTAATCCTACCAGCCTTTCTCTTTTGAACTGTCTTGCATATTGCTTACGGCCAAGTAGCCATCTGCTGTGACATTTCAGCACTCTATTAATTATCACTCTTCTACCAAGTTTCTGCCACAGTCTGTTTATTAGTAGTTTCATTTTAAAACTATATTTTATTTCATTTAAAAACTATATTTTCAGTTCCTATGCATTTCTAAGATGACCAATATTTGACAACAANCAACATTCCAAAGAGTATCTTTTTTGTACTTCATTGTTTTTTCTACTTTTTAATTTTCTGATTTGCTGTTTGACAGCTCGGCCCACTTCCATGCTGGATTAGCTGAAGACATTCCACTCCAAAAGTCAATCCTTTGTGTGTTTATGATGAAACTGAACATTTCCCCCTCACACCTTCCATACGTCATCTACTCAGCTATTCATTAAGGCTTTGCTTTTCCACATCTCTGACTGGCCTTGAATATGCTCCTGGAAGGACTTCCAAAGATGATACTGTCTAAAGCCATAAACTTTACATAAAGAATCTTCTTTCTTTCCCACTCTTTTTTCAACCACAACTGACTGTCTATCTCTATCACCTCCTTTCCAGCAGTCCCTAAGAAGCCAGCCTAGACACAGGGAGCAATTTACTACCTTCACATCATCTGCCAAGCAGGTTTCTATGTAGTCCTCTCCAATATCCTGAGCAGACACTTGTACACATGCTATGTATATGCAGGCAGTGTAATTGCCTGCAACTTGCACTCTGTCGAGATACCTACTATCCTTTGTGCAATGCAGTATATATGCCCTCTCATTTCTTTCCTTTTTTAGTTACCTGATGGTTGGATTCATCCCTGTCACAGCTGCAGTGCACTGCCAAAGCTGCCCTGGACTGCCCTGACATGTCCAAGAAATGTCATGATAACCCCCTCTTTCCCATAGAGTTGTTCCAGACCAGTCTCTGGGGTAAGTGGTCTGTGCATGGGAGCTGGGGAGTGATCCACCTTCCTGGCAAGCAGTGACATGAGCTATGAACAGGTACATCTCTTGCACTCCTGTGCCTTGCAGGCATTCCTGGAGAAGAAAATGAAATTTCCTTGCTACTCTTGTATTAATTTATTCCTTGGTTTAGACAGGTTACTTGGTTTCCATGTGTGGTTGATTTCTCCAACAGGGTCAGGACAGGCTCTCTGTTACACAGCTGGTTGGGTGTTGGACCTTGTTTTGGTTACAAATACTACAAAAACCTACATACGCAAACTCTGTGTGCCTTAAATCTTAAAAGTAAACATTCTTCGAACCATATTTTTTCAGAATGAAAGACTTTCCTGGATCCTCAGCATGCTTGAAAGGTTCAGTTTCAATTGTCTTCTCTCCAAAAAGGACTTACCCAGAGCACAACAAAGCAAATTCTGCCTGCATGAAGATCATACCTGGAGTTAAGTGCAGCTAAAGACAAATAATTTGTTGGTAAGAGGTGTACTTGCCTGCTATCTTATACATGGTGTTCATAAAGATTTTGTCAGTCAAGGAAGACTGGATGATCTCGAAAGCATTAACTGGAGAATAACACATTTTCCTCCTAGCACCCTTTTAAAAATAAAGAGATTTGGGTATAGCCCTGGAACACTCCGGCAGTAACTCTGGATAGCAGGGTAAAACGCTGCTCCCTAGTGGTAATCAACAACTCCTACCAGTAAGAAGGCAAGTCACGCTAGAAAAGGGGCTCGAAGATGTAAAGCACAGCATCTCTGAGATAACGGTAGCGGTTTTCTTACCTCTCTTTTCATGGACAGCAAACAACTGTGGTAGGAAATAGTAGGGAAAGAAACCCACAAAGAAATGCTATGTTGTCAGCACCATGGTCAACATCAATTCCCCAGGCTGCCAGGACCAGAATGGATGCACTTTCCCAAATTAATAAGGTTTCCATTGTGTTCTAAAGTACCTCTTCCTTAAAATAAGCATGGTCTAGGAATCAATAAGTCCTGTTAAATGGATTAAAAATGGACCAAAAAATAGATCTCAAAAGGTAATTGTTCAAGTGGACCAGTGTGTGAATGCAGATGATATTAGTTGTATCCCTGAAGGATGGATTTCAGTCCAAGGGCTGTTCAATATTTTAATCAATAATCTGGAAGGAAACAGGAAAATCATTGCTGATAAAATTTGCAGAAGAAACAGGAATACATAGAATAGTGAATGGCTAAGGAAGGGTTCCTCAGGGAAATCCAGATTACTGAATTGGGTACTGCCCGTTATGTAGGCCTTTGTGTTTGGCTAATAGTAAAAATCAGTAGGAAACAGCCTGTGGTGAGGGAAAGGACAGTTTTGAAAAGCAGTGCCACTGGCAGGCTTACTCGATGTGCATTTTCAGTGAGAGGTTCCAGCTGTAAGGATTAACACAGTCGCTCTGTACAGGGTCTGTGAACAAGGAGCAGAGACAAGGAGCTACAGACTGCTGGCTTCAGCTGTGGTGACACCATCCCTACCCCACTGTGTTCAGCTTGGTGTCACTGGTATGGAGAGGATGCTGGAGGAGGCAAAGGGATGAAATGGGACAGCAGAGGGCTCAGAATACAGAGCAAGTGGGGCAAGGTCTGAAAATGCTGTCTTTAAGTAACAGCTTCAACCAACAACTTGGTTTATTTAGAGAGAGAAGGATGGGATATTGATCACTTTAAAAGCAGTTGTTTTCATCCTGTGGTTACTGATGCACTGTGAGGGGACCATCCAAGAGAAGTAAGTGCAATTGGAAGTTCAAGATTTGCTGGCCTGAAATCAGCTTTTGTATGGGGAAATGCTCAGGAATATGTAAATTTAAAAGCCTTGAAAAGAGAAGTTTGCAAATAATAAACCAATACTACAGTATTGGTTTTTATTTGCAAACAAACTAGAGGGAAAAATCCTTCTAAATCCAGGAGCTGCAAAGACAAAAGAAGATTGAAATGATTGTCAGGTAGAGTAATTGCTGGAGTGGTGAACCATTGTTTTATTGAAAGCTACTTATCTTCCTGCAGAGTACCAGCTACGCATGGCTTGCAGTAGATAAATGAAGATGGAGGCATAACAGGGAATGTAACAGGCACAGCATCTCCCTGACTGAGAATTAAAATGCTTCTGGGGCCTGTGCTCTGTGGTCTTGCAGAAAGGTCACATTGAGGAAATTTATTTCAGATACTACTTTCACTTGACGCTAGCAGCTACCACAGATGAGTTACCTTCCATGGGAAAATTTCATTTTTGGGAGGCAAACTCAGAAACAGGGTGCAAAGGCATTTCTGATTCTCTGAGAAGTTCTGATGTGTGAAAGAGCATGCATGAAAAGTTTTACAGCAATTATTGAAGTGTAAGGTCTATTCCTAATATCAGTAAAAGTCTGAACAGAAGAATTCTTAGCACCCAAAGCTTCTCAACTCAATTTGGTTGCCTGACAAGTATCCTGATCTCAATGTACCAGATGGCACAGTCTCCTAGAGGGATGGAGCTGTGCGGATGTGATGAAGATAGCTGCAGGTTTCAATTTCAGTCCCAGACTAATTTTCTCTAGTCACTGATGCAAAATATTGATTTTGAGACAGATTTAAAAGTGCTGCTAATCCACAGGGGAATGACAGTATATATTTAAATCCCATGTGTTACTTAGAGCAGTCAAAGGTCTTATATGTAATTAACAGTATGTTTTTTTGAATACATTTCATTTTAAGTTCTGTACAGAACAATCTTCAAGAAGAGGGATAGAAAAAGAAATAAGATAGCAGGAGTATAGGAACAGACTGTTATGAGAAATGAAATAAACTGCCCCAGACACATAGTCTCAGGTGCAAATGGTGGGTTCCTTCCTTGTTCACTCAGCTTGGTGGCCTCAGGTCCATTGCATGAGGATGCCAGTTTAGAAGGGGAGAGCTCCAATGTTACAGGGCTTTGACAGAGTCTTCACAGTTTCGTGGTTTCCTCATTCCAATAACTTTTATGTAAGTTCCCTGGCCATTAGAAGAGCTCAGTGTAGGACTCACTGAGTCCCTCACTGGGACTTTCCCTAGCAGTATAACTACCAATTCCCATTATCTCTTTTTGGTGCTGTTCTCTCCTGAGTGCTGTTTTCTTCCTTCATGCTCTTGCAGGCATGTGGCCAAATATGTTACAGCAGCCAGCTCTACTTCGGGTGGAGAAGCTCTGATCCTTGATGATATTTCAGACTCTATTTCTTGATTACTTTTTCTTTATCTGTTGTAGTATTTTGGTGTTAAGTGAAAGAAGTGTGTCAACACAAATCAATACCAAGTGGTTTTGGAGCAAGAAACTCCTCGAACTTGCATTGAGCCTTGAGTGTCTAAGTCTCTAGGGTGCATTGGAAACTACTTGCTAAGTATCTTATCAGAGCTGGTTGAAATGTTCTGACTGGACACCTGTCCATCTAGCAAATGCTCTTTTGATTAGATTGAAACATTCTGCAGGAACATGCCAGTTTTTTATGAAAATTATTGAAGTTTTGTTTCTGCCAAGCTGGAGTTTTTGGTATGCTGAATTTGGTACACTGGAATGGTATTATGATACGCAAAATGGCAACATAAGGTGAAAAATTGGAGCTTTTGCTGAGATGCTGCATTTTGATAAAATTATTTTTATTACACTTTAAAAATTAATTTTAAAAGGGGGCGTGTGGGGGACAGCTTTGCAGAGAATTGAATAAAGGAAGGCTTATCAAAAAGACATCTTATGCTTTCAAGCTACCTGTCTTAAAAAAGCTCCAGATGCTGAGCAACCTGCTTTTCAAATACAGCCTGTTATCCTGCCTTCCCACATCAGCAGCCCACTTCAGCCACGCTCCCAACCTGTCCCACTGGGTTACCTCCCTTCCTTCCAGCAAGAAGCCTCTCCTTCAGACAGGTGTCTTCTCAGGTCCTACTAAGGATCTGTTCCAGATCTGCTTTTCTCGGGGGG
>VXBC01001327.1:53054-109819 GCA_013399945.1 Ploceus nigricollis | reverse complement strand
GGGGGAATTCAGGGAAAAAGTCTCAGGACAAACAGATAACCCAGGAAAATGGCTATGCCCTAGGGGGAGGAGAAGGTGTGAAACTCCTGAACAGCCACTTTCCTGCTGAAAATATTGCAAGGAACATTGAAGAGCTTGGATGGGGCGTTGCAGAGGACACCAGGATGCAAATCCCACAGGGAATGTGTGCTGGGTGTGCATCTCCAGGATGAAACCCTTGACACTCATCCTGCAAAGGAAAAAGCAAACTGTGCACCCATGGGAGAAGAGGGCAGGTGGAGGAGTCAAAAAGTAGACAACCATAGGCTGATGGGGAATTCCCCTTGAACAGAGACTAATTAAATTTGTGCTGCCATGCAGAGAAGCATATTTGTCAGTAAGATTTCCAAAAAGGAATTAGATGCCTTAAAGGGTACAATCTGCATTTGTAATTTCACAGTTTAGGATAACATTTCTGTGAGGTACTTAGCCTTGTGGTTGGGGAATATACTGATCTGCAGCAGGGCTTGGGACAGGAGTTCCCTTGTGCTGAAGAGTCTTGCAACAAAAGGAACATTATACATGTTTTATTATTTACTCCAAAACATTTGGTAGCCAGCCACTGCTCTAGGCAGTCCCTGGACTAGGCTGATCATAAGTGTGAATCTCTGGACCACTTCTAATGCCCCACCATTATATTACATTAGTGTGATATTGCAGGCAATTCTGCTCTGCATAGCCAGAGCATTAGGAAGCACTGCAGTATTAATGCAGCTTTCTGTTACCCAATCTGCTGTTGGGAAGAAATGCAAGGAAATATAATTAATCAATGATATTACACCTGACCTGCTTTCAAGGGAGATGTGTTGTCTTCTGGGAGCCCAGATCAACGATGTTAGTGAGATAGTCTCAAGTGTAGTTAAACCCACCAACTATTATCCACTATTAGTGTGCCTTGTGGTTGCCGGTGAAATATACATTGAACAGCAGTCTGAGAAGCATTAAGAAGGACTACAGAGGCCTGGGTACAATGGGGACCACTCCATGGATAAAGAAAACTGCCTATATGGCCACACACACAGAGTTGTTAACAGCTCATTGTCCACCTGGAGACCAACCACCAGTGGTGTCCCTCTGGGGTCAGTACTGGGGCCAGTACTGCTGAACACCTCTGTCAGTGGCATGTACAGTGGGATCAAGGGCACCCTCTGCAAGTTTGGCACCAACACCAAGCTCTGTGGGGCAGCTAACATGCTGGAGGGAAGTGATGCCATCCAGAGGGCCTGGACAGGCTGGAGAGGTGGGGCTGTGCAAACCCCATGGCGTTCAGTAAGGCAAAGTGCAGAGTCCTGTAGCTGGGTTGTGGCAATCCCAGACACAGCTACAGGTTGAGTGGAGATTGACACCAGCCCTGAGGAGAAGGACTCAGGGGTGATGGTTGATGAAAAACTTAACATNGCCAGCCTCCCCTCCCCCACCCCACCCCTCCCAGCAGTGCTCAAGGTCAGCAGATAAAGTGTTGAGCAGCCTGGCCTAATGAAAGGTGTCCCTGTCCATGGCAAGGGTGTTGGCACTAGACGATATTTCAAGTCCATTCCAATCCAGTCCATGATTACCAAAAGCAACAAACATGAGACACATAGATGAACCTTTGGGTAATGTGAGGCTGTTGGGTATGAATTTATCACTCCTTGTACTGAGCAGTGTATCTTTCTGATGTGACATTGGAGGCTTAAATGTTTGCAAAGCAACAATGGTTTCTCTCTTTCAATTGTGGAAAAAAAATAGCAATTTCAAATAGAAATTAAAGTCTTCAAACACTGTGAAGACATAAACAGCCTTTATGGGCCACCTACTCTATAACTAATGACTGAAGGGAAAGGTAAATGGAAATGTTTAATCCCAGAAGAGTGACAGAAATTACATTTGGGATTAAACTACAAACTTTTCAGAAGGATGGAGTGAGTCACAGGGGACATTCTAGAGAAGATCAAGGGGATAAAGAAAGTCTTTTATACTGTCTGAACTTCTGCACAGAGAAATACAAGATTTCATTGCCTGAACGAACAATTGCCTGAACAATGACATTTAAGTTTGTCTATCTGGGATAAGGAAGACAAATGCACAAATCTACAACATATGTGTATTGTACCTCTGGTGATTAAACAGTTAATGATACTGTTCCTTCAAAGTTATGTATGTATTTGTAAGCAGAATCCTGTCAACAATCCCATTAATCCAGTGCAATTACTTCTGATTAAAAATCAAACACAGATGTAAGTCTTTTGGAACTCTTCAGCATTAATTCCTGAAGACATAAAAGGCCAGTTTTAAGGAAACTGGTTTTTTCTTTTCTGCATTCCTAATATTTTTTCTGTGATCTGAGTTCCAATCACCCCAAAAAGTCAGGTATGAACTGTCTGATGGCTACCAAATCATGACACTGCTCTGAGAAATGGACAGGTCTTGTGCTATGTGGGAGGTTTGAAGACCTTGGAATGGAGCACATCTGCACCATGGTTAAGGGCTCTTGGTTTTTTACTCAGAGACATTAAAAAACCTCCAACCATCTCCAAACAGATCCTAGAGCAGCATATAGACCACTGCTAAAATAAGACATTTTCCAGGGCCACTGAAATCCAAACATTCAGAGATAGGTTTTGTTATGCTTGTTACTTTTGTAGAATCCTGCTATCAGTATGGCTAGTTAAGTGAGCTACATTTCAGGACAGGAGAATTTTCTCTCACCTGAGGAGTTTAAGAGAGTGAGTGTAAACAATATATATTCACAGATGTTTAAACCACCATGATTTATTTTTAGAAAATACTACTACTGACACTGATATGATACTTACCCTTTTAAAGAGTTTGGTGCTTTTGGTTTCTTTCTTGGAGGGTCCGGACCTTTGGCTAGGATCTTTATTTGCTGTGTGAGAAATTCAGCAACTCAAGTTGTGTCCTAAGGGCACCAGATATGGCCCAGAGAACTGAAATATTTGGAAACAGATATGCACATGTAATGAAAAGCTCAGGTGTTCACTGTGTGTCTCACTGTTCACAAGTGGGATTACCACTGTTCTGGTCTCTGTTCAGGTCTCAGGGTGGTTTTGCAAGCTAAATGATCAAGAAAACAAAAGCCCACAGAGTCAGCTGATGATAGAACATATCTGTATAATAAACAGTAAAGTGTTGGGGATACTGTGTCAAATGAGCGGTGCTTTAGCTATGGGACATGAAGCCATGGGAACATGGGCTCCATAGCTACAGAGAGTGGTCCATGGCCCAGTTACTGCCAGCTGTAGCAGCAGTAGTTCTTCTCCCAGTGCTGCCTTTTCATCTCTGACAGAGCATGTGCCCCACCCAGGTGAGGACATTATGGGATTAGAGTCCCTAGCATGTTTCATCCCCCTTATTGCTGCTCTGGATGCTAAAGCAGCGCACACACTCTCTCATAAGACAAGTCTCTTGATGTCTACTTTCAGCCCCTGAAGTAGCAACATAGCAGATGGATCTTTCTGGTAAGCCTGGCCAATGATTTCTGAAATCATAGTCTGAAATCTCTGCAAGCAAACAGGTATGTAAGTACACAACACTTCACATTTACAGAGTAGCATAGCCAGATCTTGATCCCTCTGGCTATTGTGATGGTTTTGACCTACAAAAACGCCAGTCCACCATCAATAGGGGCATCCGTTTTCTTCTGACCTTTACATGCTGGTTTCCAAGTAGGCTGTCTTGCTTTCATACTGTCTTACTTCCCTCTTCTGCCACAATGACAGGGCTTCTTTTCCCAGCTGTTAAAACCTTTCCTCCAGCATGATCTTCTTGCCAGGCATTTCCCTTATGAGATGTGGCTGAGTCATCCAGGGGTCAACTGCTCTGACATATTACTGGAAATTTGACAAGGTAGGGGAGCTCACAGCAGCTCCTCCTGTTGCTTTTCAGGCTGACTTAGCTCACCAGAGGCCGATTGCTAGCTGCCTGCAGGAAGAAACAGGAGGATTGTGCTGGCAATTTGGCACCCAGCACTGAACATATTGGTTTCCCAGTTGCAGGCTGTTTCCTGGAAACCAAATAATTTCTGTGGCCAGCACCATCCCCTATTATTCTTTATTTAGAATTTAGCTCAATGCTTCAAACTGGCCACAGACGCATCTCAATTAATTGGCCTCCTTGGTAGATTTGCTGCTCTGATGTAAACAATGATGCTGCCTTGGGACAGCAGAGCTTAACGAGACCACACTTGCTTTCCAAGAGGAAAGTGCAGAGAGGATGTATGTGTTGAATGACAGAGGGAGCTGCACATTGTGCTGAAGTCTAGCAGGTGTGAATGGTGCGTGCTCATCCAACCCACTGCTCACACAAGCACAAAACCACAGAAGAGCTCCAGGATCTGGGGAATGATTGAGGGAAAACATGAATGCCTTGGAAACGGGCTGCTCCAGCACTTGTTGCTGGATGAAGGTACTAAGCCACGATTGCTGGGCAATGCAGAGGCTTCAGCAGGCAGAAGCTCCTTTTGTTGCTCATGGAATGGCACTTGCAAGGTTTTCATTACATCCTCATGGCCCTTCGGAAGGTATAGCCCTGCTGAATGCTGAGACTTCTGTCTCAGGACTGCTGCTCCTTCGGTGCATGGGGCAGAGCAGGGGTTGGGATTTCCAGCTTGGGAAGAGCTGTGTCTCCAAGTGTTTAATGCTGTTCAGCACCCCTTTCCTTCACACTCATTTCTCCACTCCTGGCCAAGTCCACTGAAACATCCTGAATTTGTCCTTGGGAGACAGACTTCCTTGAAACTCTCTGCTGGGTTTCACGTCTTTTTCCGTACTTTTTTTCTAAATCCTTCCATTAGAGCTACTACAGAGTGTGGCACATTTCCTGAGAAGCACTAGTATGCAGCAGCCAGTGATGTCTTAGCCATAGAACACTTAAGAAATCTCCAGCCAGACCAGGAGGGGCCAAATTCTTGTGCCAGAGAGCCCCTGGCAGCAGAGCAGTATGTTGAAGACTAGGTAGGGCTTAGGCATGTCTTATCAGGGATGAGTAGCTACGCTCAGATATGTCACAGGGAATTTGTAGGTAGAGATGGAGACCTGTTGCTCTCAAACCTGCGATCTGTGTATACACTTTGAATGATTCTTCCTCCCGTGATCCCTGGACCAGTCACAGTTGTTCTAGCGCTGGGTGTGAATTGCCTCTATGATACTCAGTTCTATTTCTGCAGCCCAGACAGGGCTTTTCTACAAATTACTTGGTTTATTTTTACTGTTAACATTACCTGAGGAATCACAACCTTTTGGTACAGAACTTGTATTTCAACAGAAGCAAAACAGACTTTTTTACATAAATAGAAGTATACTTAAAACTGTTCTAGTCATTTGTCTTTTTCTAAACAATATATACAGGAAAAAAAAGCACCATTTTGTTTAGAAATAATTAACCAAGATTAACAATTTATCATTAGTTTTCTTGTGAAATAAAATTTCATTCTTAACTACATTGAAAACAGAAAAAGGACAAAAAGACAACAAATTCTAACCATCTTTGTTTCAAAAGACTTTTAAAACATGTCTGTTTCTTAGTTGAGTTTGAGATAACCATCAGCTGTTTAAATCAGAAAACACAACCATACCTTTCCTTAAACGTGAAAACATTGAAAGAAAATTGTTAGATAGAAGAAATAATTGAAAAACTAGTGTGTCCTTTGTTTAGAAATCTGTTTGCTGTCTCATAGGCACTTTTTGTCTGACACAGAGAGAGAAACAAGGCATGTCAAAAATCTGAAAGTACCACTATGAAGACCAAACTACCACTTATTATTCATTACTTAGATGTTGTTTTACTCCTAGAGATACCGCTATGTGTCCAAGTGAGCCTCATCCCAGTGTCACCGTGAAAAATACAATCACCTCCCTCTTGTCACTGTTCTCTGCTCATTCAGCACTCACTACTCTGCAGACCCCAGAGCTGTGTGATCTGCAAATTGTGCTGCAATCTCAGAGGTGATGTGACCTGCTGCAAACTGCTGCATTTCCAGCAGATTTGTATACAAATGGCTAGGAAACCACATGCTCTCAGCGGTGAAGCTGGCTGACCAGGGAAAGCCATTTCTTCAGAGTGAAAAGTGCCACAGGCATATAAAAGCTATAGGCTGATGCAGAGGTAATTGGATGAAGCCCTACAGCCTGTGTGCTTTACTGGATGTCCTAAATGAGATAATGGTCCCTACTGACCTTTAAATCTATGAAATGCTGACTCTTGGACTGCTTGATTATACACTTTTCTGATAGAAATTCTCCTGTTTGGTTTTTAGGCTGGATCACAACATAGGATCCAGACATTTTCACACAGAAGTACCTGCAAAAGGGACATCCTTCAGTTAGTTCACAGAACATTGGTCTTCTCCAATACTTCTACTTCTTTTTTAACGTTAAAAACTACTTTTTTTGGGAGGTGGGGAGAGGGGACTGGTTCTTCAGGAGTAACTTGTAGGTCCTTTTTCAGCTTCTGAATGTTGGATGTCCGCTGTGATTTCTTTGTGAAGGGTTGACAGGAATTATTTTTTTGCCAGAGGAGGAGGAGGGTGTCAGTGCTGTGACAGCAAAGACACCTCTATATAAAATGCAAGGGCTTAAACATGTGGCTGGCACACACCAGCCGATTCACAGAAGTGTGCTGTGTTCACTGCTGTCTAAGGCATTTTCCCCACCTACTCTTTTTGTTGGCATTAAAGCCTCTCCCTGCCAGAGAGCTGTGCAGGTAGAGCAGCGTTCAGACCTGCTCACCTGTTTGCCAAAGTAAAAATGAGGCAACTACTGGCTAGGAAAATGCGGGAAGAGCTACAACCAGTGGTGTCCTGTATAACCCAGAATTGCCCTCACAGAGGAAACATCAAAGGAGACAGAAAAAAATCACAGTCAAATTAGAAAACTTGAGTCCACTAAAACATCCAAAAACTGTTTTACCAGGGAGGTTGATTTTGGAAAAATAAAGCAGAAAATTAAATCAAACCTTTAGCCTCAGTCTCTTGTTCATTCAATCAAAATCAATAGTACTGTGACAAAAGGTGTTGAACACATCAGCGTTTTGGCTCCAGATTGATCCTGGCAGGGCTAGTAAGTATTAAAGGGCAGAATCATGAAATTAAGAAAGGTAAACTGTTGAACTGAGACCATAAATTTATAGTATAGAAAATAATGTCCTGTCACTCCCTTGTGGAAGAAAAAATAATCATCAATTAATATATTACTTTCATCTCTAAATTTTATAGGAACCTGTCAAGTAAGCTAATTAATGTGAGGGTATGTTCTGTGAAGAGGGAAGGTGCAATACGTGCCCTTTGAAAGTAACCTGGATCTTCAAAAATATTCCTCCTCATAATAGATGCATAGAATCATAGTAGGATTGCAAAGTACTTAAAGATCATATAGCTCCAACCCCTTGTCATGGGCAGGGACACCTTCCACTAGACCCAGTTTTTCAGGGCCCCATCCAACCTAGTCTTGAACATTTCCAGTGATGGAGCATCCACAACCACTATGGAAAACCTGTTCCAGTGCCTGAGCACCCTCTGAGTAAGGAATTTCTTCCTAACATCTAATCTAAACTACTTTCTTTCCGTTAAAAACCATTGTCCCTTGTCCTGTCTCTGCATGCTCTCACGTTCTTAATTCCTCATTTCTCAAAGTGCCCTTCAGGTCCTGGAAGGCTGCAATGAGGTCTCCTTAAAGCCTTCTCCAGCCTGAACTATGCCAGCTGTCTCAGCCAGTCTCCATAAGAGAGGTACTCCACCTCTACCATCATCTTTGGACATCATCCTCTGGACTCGCTCCAACAGGTCCATATCTTTCCTCTGCTAAGGACCCCAGACCTGGACAGAGCACCCCAGGTGGGGTCTCACAAAGGCAAAGTAGAGGCAGAAAATCACATCCCTCTATCTGCTGGCCACATTTCTTTTGCTGAAGTGAGGATACAGCTGGCTTTCTATGCATGACTCATGTCCAGCCTTTCATGCATGCCGTAAGTGCATGGCTCATGTCCAACCTTTCATCCACAAGAGCCCCCAAGCATTTCTCAGCAGGGTTGCTCTCAATGACTTCTCCCAGTTTTCACTCCTGTCTGGGATTGCTGATCCAGGTGCAGCACCTGGCACTTGGACTTGTTGAACTTCATGAAGTTCATAGGCCCAGTTTTCAAGTTCATCCAGGTCCCTCTGGATGGCATCCTAACCTTGTGTTGTGTCAGCTGCACTGCTCAGCTTTGTGTCATCTCCAAACCTGCTGGGGATGCACTCAATCCCACTGTCTGTGCCATTGATGAGGACATTGAAGAGCACTGGTCCCAGCAGAGAGCCCTGACGGACAACACTTGTCACCAGCTTCCACCTGGACATAGAGCACAACTCTCTGGTGGCATCCATCCAGCCAATTCCTTATCCACTGAATAATCCATCTCTTAAGTGCATGTCTCTCCAGTTTGGACATCAGGATGTGATGTGGGACCGTATCAAAAACCTTACAGAAGTCTAAGTAGATGACATCTTTCAGTCTTTCCCTGTTGACTATTGCCATCTCTCCAGAGGTCACCAGATTGATCAGACACGCTTTGTCCTTAGTAAGGCTGTGCTGGCTGCCTTGAGTCATCCCATCATCTCTTAATGTGCCATAGCATACTTTCTAGGAGGATCCACTCCATGATATTTGCAGGCATAGAAGTGAGGCTTGCCAATCTGTAGCTCCCCTTTTTTCTTTTCCTTCCTTTTTCCCCTTTTTAAAACTGGGGGCAACAATTCCCATTTTCCAGTCTTCAGAGGCTTCTACTTGACTGCCAGGAATTTTTAAATATGATGGAGAGTGGCTTGGCAACAATGTGAGCCAGATGCCCCAGAGCTCTGTGATGTATCTTATAGGTCCCATAGACTGGTGGCTATTTAGCTTCATGAAGGGATCCCACACCTACATTTTGCTTACAGTGAAATGGACTTCACTCTCTCACACCTACCCACAGGGTGGGAGTCTTGAAAGAAAGTGGGAAACCTGACTGCCAGCGAAGACTCAGGGAAAGAACTCAATGAGTACCTCTGCCTGCTCTGAATCAGTTGTTACCAGCACAGCCTTCTAGAGTATCAGAGTATACTCTCCTTGGCACTCACAGGTTTCGGACAAGATTTCTCTTGGTCTCTCTCAGTCTGGGACTGAGAATGGTGCCGGCACAAATGGTGAATGTGGGGATAGAGATAGAATGTCTGCTCTTGAATCTTTTCTGTTCACTGTGACTGTTGCAAATTCATCACAAAGCTGGACCAACATACAGGTCCTAGACAAATGAGAGGGATTTCCTGAAATACTGGCATACCTACCAGCCTAAAACATTTTTCTTTGGGGGAGCTCAGGGTTTAAAGTCTCTCTTGTGAGGGTATGCAATGCTTGTGTGTCACAAGTCTCTCTTGTGAGGGTATGCAATGCTTGTGGAGAACTTGTTGTTCTCCACCTCCATCTGCTAACTGAGATCTCACAGTTATACGGGAAGAAAGGACAGAGACAAAACCACACCAAGGTGTCCTTTCTCCTAACTTGCATTGCCCAGATCAGTGCTAGCCCTTCTCAGAAAGGAAGAAAAAAGTAGGGTAGCTTTTCTGTACACTGATAATTAGAAGCAGAGACAATTTCTTAGGCAGTGCCATAGATACTATGACTATTGTGCATCTTCTTTAATATTCTTTACCTCTACTGCAGCACTTAAGCACATACCTCACAGGCCTTTCTCTTTACTGTAGCTATGTAACAGGCTGAGGGATTGAATTATTTTGCCTCAATCTCTTTTCTAGTTATGATGTTTGCTGAATGTTGTAGTTATTCCCTAGATTGTCTCCTTGAACTCAGCCTCATTATTTTATCATTTTGACAATGAACTGCATTTCCCATCTGCCGGCTCCAATTCTCAGTATAATCCAAATCCCTTGGAATCTGGTTACGCTCTTCCTTGCTATTTGTTCATCCTCTGCATCATCTGTAAACTCTGAGCTCTCAGAGTTTTGAGCTCTCAGAATCAGACTGTGCTCTCCATCTTTTAACTAGGGTAAGTCTGGATCTTCTCCACTAAGGTCTGTGGAATTACTCCAGAGTGAGCAAACGGAAACTAGAGCTGGATATTGCTTAGGTTTTCAACACCCTCATCCAAGTAATTTTACATTTATATATAGACACATGTTATGAACAACAGATGTCCTAAAACTGACCTTGAGGACATTTTCATCTATTCTGTTCCTATGCCATTTTTCTAGTCAACACCCATTTTTCCTCAGTCCTGAGTGTTTGTTTGAAGTTAATTCAACATCAATAAACATGTTCTTACTGTTATGAATGAAGTTTTGGCAAAGTGAATATACTTTCAGGTTGTGTTTACACTTTTTTTTCCCCCTTTAATTTCCTCCATTTTTTAAATTCCTTTTTCTTAATAATTTTTTTCTTTACTACAGAGAAAAAGGGATACTGTGCAGCAGACCACTAGACATGCCCGGGGAGAGTAGGTTTACTGTGCTGCCTGGAATAAACAATAAAAAATTTGCAAAGTGCCTGAATGCATGGAGTTTGATACTCCACGCCAATGTGAAGGACAAACCTAGTAGAACTGCTGACCTGTCACATAACTCTGCAATTTAGTCTTATGAAATTCCTTCCCTTCCCCACACCTCTGGAACACCAATGTGCTGCAGAAAGAAAAATACATTTTGTCTCTATGATTCTTTCCCTTCTGTTCTATTTTTCCCATGCTGGTGAATCTTACTGCTGGTTGTAATTACAATTTTCAGCATAAAGTCCCAAGGACAGACCAGACCACACGAGAATAGTATGAAGGCAGATGAAATCTTTTATCAGGACATTTGTGCCAAATATTGCCACACACCTTGAAGGTGTTATATCTCAACCAGATGATTTTCTTGCTTACACCTGTTGCCAAACTGCCCTATTCCTCACAGTTTTCTGTTATGCATTTTACCCCCTAATTTCTGTCACGGGAGCAGGAGAGACATAGAATCAAGGCTTTCCTCCAGTTTACAGCACCTAGTATTGTCTGACTTGTGGAAACAGGAGTAATGTGATCCTGTAAGTAGAGACTGTTTCATAATGTGCACACACGAGGGAGTTCACGTGTTTTTGGCATTACCTAACTCCCAAGTACTCAACTTCTACCTCTTATGTTCTCTTGGCAACATGTTCAATATATATATATATATATATACACGCATGCAGTTTCCTAGGTTTTTAACACAAGAAGATACAAATAGTGCGACATGCAAATAAAACAAGCCCACCCACGTGATCCATCAGGATTTGAAATATAAGAATCAGCAGACATTGCTGGTGATTGGGTTAAAGGTCTCAGGTCACCAGGTAGCTGCTCTGTTGGATGGTTTGGCTTTGCAGACAAGCCTTGGAGAAGAGAGGCACCACACTGAATCATAAATCAAACAATGTGGGAGAAAAAGTGTGTGCTTTAGGCATGCTTAAATACACGAGTTTAGGAGATCTGGCTTGAAAGTAAGCCCGAGAAACCACAAATGACATCTCTCCCTGAATCATGCTCCACCTAGATCACCAGTGATCCTATTCCTCCTCTGTGGTAAAAGATGTGACTGGGCTCTTGTCTTCTAGCTCAGATGCTGATTCTTCTCTCCCTACAAATAATATGGTAAGAAAAACAGGAAGAGCACATCTCACAGGGAGGTTAAATGTGGGATAACCTGAGGACCAGATAAAACAACTTGTCTGAAGACAGAAGTTACTTAGAGACAAAAAAGAGAAAAAGTCGTCTATTTCTGACAGAACAACATAGAGAAAGATCAGAGTAGCATGAAAAGCTGGTGAGTAAAGAGCCACAGAGGAGCAGGAATATTTTCTCAACTTCAGGGTGAATTTAGCAAGGTAGAGCGTTGTCATGGTCCATTGAGGAGCCACATGGAGCCACATCAGACACAAGGCAAAGCCAGAGGACAAAACCAGGTGACACCTGATTCATGCACTTGGAATTACCTCCTCTGTCAAAAAAGCCTCCTCTGAATTTCAGGAGAACTTACTAGGGTTTCTGTTAAAACTGTCACCTCTGATTGCAGTAAGTTTGCTTACTGTTTTAATCCAAACATGAAAACAATTGTTTTTATAGCAGCTGTAAAGCACCATAAGCAGCAGAAATGTGAGGGCAGAGCTTTTGCTGTAGCAAAGTGTGCCATGGAGCACATGGGTCAAGGAGACTCCTCACAAAGTCAGGGAACAAGGAAACCAGAGGTGCCATGTGAGTTTGAAGCTGAAGAGAAGTGATAATTCAACACAGTGGAAAGTTGCAAAATGTGCACTCAAATGCAGCGTTAGCTAGATGCTGTGGGGAGTGCTTTTGAATTGGGAAGTCTCTTCCCTTCAATTCCAGCAGCTACCTCTCTGATAGAAGCTAGGAGGTGTTTTTTCAGCATTAATCAATACATACCATAATTTCCCAGCTATTTTGCCTTTTCAGGTTCACATGTAACAAGTTCTACCGCTACGCTGTCATTTTAAAATTACTTACAATACTGGAATATATTGAAAATATATTGAATATATATTTTCATTAAAATATGTTGAAAATATATTAATATATTGAAAAATTCCTCATAGCATCTTAACTGAATTATTGACAACCTTCCACTTCATCTCATAAATTTGTCAGTGGAGTAATCCAGCATTCCCACAAACTTCATGAAGGATGCTATGCAAATTGTAATCCTGAACATAAATTGGCAGAGAGTATGCCTATGCACCTCATGGACCTAAGACCAGGAAGAAGCCATGGTTTGATGAAAGCAGCTCAAAATCATAGGTCCATATGTAGATAGTGGATTAATTCTCACAAGTATGTGCAGTCTGATATCTAAAAGTGTGAGGTGCACTAATTTGGCTAAAGCCAGAATAAGTTAATTGTAGTACAGAAGAAAACTTAAGAAAAAAAGCAGAATAATTTATGTCCATTTCAATTCCACGTGGTATGGCTTCTCTCAGTGGTGTTTGATTTAGAGTCTGTTGAGCTGCCCATTGAGAAATCTAACCTTTAACTCCTTCTATAATAGCTATTCTGAGCTCTTATGTTCCCAGCAGCAAAATTTATTTCCCACTCTCAGGCCAAAGAAAATTGTTCCCAAGAATGTAGCTGAGACATGCTGATGTCTGCACTCTCTATATGTGCACACACACATATTTGTGCATGCATGTGTATGCATGCTCCTTGCTGAGGACACACCTTTGGTAGCATGACAGCAATGCTAAAATCTTAGATTAATGCCACCATTAACCTCAACAACATTTCTCTGAATTTATTCCCTTCTAAAAGGAGCAGAATCTCACCCACTCTCTTGATTGATTAGAATTGTCGTTGATCCTGATGTCATGCCTAGTCTGTGTTCACAGTCTCTGAGCTGCATAAATTCATCCCACATCATTTTCAGATTGAGAGATAATTTAATTAAAGTTAGTTTTCTTAAATTTGCTGAAGAATGAGGTTTTGGGTTGAATTTTTTTAATCTGTATGTGTACTTTTAAAAGATATTTAAAGTCAGACTGTTACTGGTAAAATTGATTTTCATAAAACAATCTATAATGTCTACATATTCTACCATAAAAATTTGACTGTCAACATTTTGATTGAAACTGTTTTTTAGAAACACAAGTTCTGTTCTACTACATCTGTTAAAATTCTTATTCTATTTTTTTTTTAAATTGCTTTTATGAATAAAGGAAATTATTTATATGTATAGTTATGTATATGTACAGTATTTCCTGGGAAAATGCTTTTGAAAATTCATTGATCTAAAAAGGAGTTTCTTTTCCTCCTTAGGAACTTAATTCTCCAAAGCAAAACTGCATGCCTACATTGAGTTACCGAAAAATATTCCTGTTCTTTAGATCTTCATTGTCAAGCAAAAAGAAGTTTTACTTGAGTTCAGCATGAGCTCAAATAAAAGAAATACAGGAAATTACTTTAGAAAAGCAGTGCAGCACCCTCTAGTGTGGACACATTTACATTAGTAAATAACACAGCTTATGAATACCTGATTAACTTGATGCTGACCCACTAGACAGCCCAATATCTGATTCAGATTCTGTTACTAAACTTCTCATTGGCCTCAGGTAATTTGGTTCACTTTGTCTCTTTTTCTTCACCTGTAAAAAAAACAGAGAAAAATTACCATTTTTAAAACATGTTACACTGTCCTAATCGCAAGATCCTCCTGTACAAAAGGCAAACTGGTATCCTAATAATAACCACATGATGATGGCCAGATTGTCCTCTCTACCTCCAGAAAATGTACTGTGCCAGGGCTAGGCAAGCTCTCTTGTGTCATGCTGCACATCATCTTTCAGGCAACAACTTTGGTTTTTTCAGTGTGATTTGCACCACCAAAGCCATGCTATATGTACTGGGATCATAGTGTCTACTGCCAGGTTTTCAAAACTCATCAATAGTGGACTGGTACTTCTACCCCTTGGAATGTCTGCTGCACATTCGCTTATGTAGACTGGAATACCACTCTCTCCCATTAATAAATTCCATTATCTTGCACCTTATTTTGGGACTTAGTTAAAGGACAGAACTTGCTTGGGGTTGAGTGAGAAAGAAGGAACAGAGATTTGGTCCTTGTATGATTACCTCTTCTAATGAGGTAAATAGATCTTCAAAATGTCTGAGCTCTTTACAGAGACAACATTTAGCTATAAAAGAGACCATATGAGGAGCTGATCTTTCACTTCTACTTTGTATTGCCCTTTGTCATTCTCCACCATTCCTGTTAATGATTACTGAGCATACCTATTGCTAAAAGCTGGAGATTATCATATATGCCAGAGAGAGAATTTCCCAGCAGTTTTGGTACACTGGAAGAGATGGGGATGGGAAAGATGGGAAAGAAGATTAGTGTGCAGAACTCTTTCCTTAGAGTGATCTCCCTGAAGTTTGTCTGGGACTGTGCTCATCCTGCATGTATATGTAATACCCTCATACATAGATATATATTCTTTTCAAGACATATTACCATTCCAGTGCATAGCCAGATCCATAAATCCCAGGTGGAGTTAGATGGGATATCTCCCTGTTGACACTGTATTGACAGGACTGTGTTGCAAGACTGGACCTGCAATGTAATAAACAGGAACTTCTTTGCTAGAACTTGTTGGGTACAAACCACCAAATCTTGAATGTCTCTGACTCATGCATGAAGCAACAAACTAATAAAGGACCTGTCTAGGCTGGACAAATACAGAGCAGGTAAGGAAATAAGCACCAACACACACAGACAGTTCAGATTCACTGCTGCCATCTCCATAGCTGGTTTTCCCACTGCTCAAGCACATGCAAGAAGACCAGGCCCAGGCCAACCTCCTTCTAGTAAACCAAGTATTCTATTATTTTGGGAGGTGGTATAAACCTTTCTTCTTTTCTCCTAGTCAGGTTCTTCTCTCCTTGCAGCCAGCAGTTATGTCAGCCAAAAGGCCCTTCCCTTTTCAGTTCTTTTTAGCCCCCGTGAGAAAAAAAAAAAAAAAACTATCAAAAGTAGACCAGAGGAGACAGCAGCCTTTTTTTGTTTTCCTTCTGCTATAGGATCCAAGGCATAAAGTCAGGAGAGAGAAGTCTCTTCACCTGTGAAAGACAGGAACTGGGACATACGCAATCTCCAGGTTTTTCTTAGCACTATTCCTGCTTTTGGATCATACTTTGCAGTGATCATACTTCAAATCAGAAATCTGTGGTTTCAAAAAAAGATGGGAAAAGATATTTTCCTCTGTCTTGTAATCAGCAGACTTCAAAGCCAAAATTCAGATTTTCAGCAGGATTAAGTTAACACATGCTGATCTCCAGCAGGCAGAGAGGAGTGAAAAAATTGTGAAAAGTAGTAAGATTAAAGATGTGCTGTAAGGAGACAGAACATTCTAGGGGTTCACAAACAATATATTATTGGATTTGATACCAGTTACATATTTCCTCTTTTATTTAAAATAGTGGTTTTGGAGCATCAGTTTATACTGGGGTCAAGTCTTTCACTGACAGGACCAGTGTTTTGGACATCTCTGCACTACTGGCAGGAGGACTTGCACAACTGGTTTATGCACAGTCACAAAAACCAGCAACATGAAAGTGACAGCCAGAGATTAGGAATATTCTTGGACCTAGTTATCACAACTCTCCACTATCTTTAAACTTCTTTTCTTCTGTTTCAAGCAGAATTGATAGATTCTGATCCTGTAAGAATGTAACATTCCAATTATCCCTGCCTTTGCTTTGGACCTGCTTTGTTGCAGGTCAAGGTAGGACTCTGTGTGCAGAAAAGTGGCCAAAATGTCTTATGCATGTGGCATAGGAGGATACTTTTTTGAACATAGTGCAAACCTTCCATTAATAAATGTTTAGGTGTTGTTAGCTCTGTCTTCCAGTATAGTTGCTTTGTCTGTTCAGTATAGTTGCACTTAATCTGTGGATCAGGCCTCCTGACTAGCAGCATGTCCAGAAAAAAGGGTATGTACATACTGCCCAGCTACCATAAAGCTGGATACTATTATTGTTCCGTCTATGTCCACCAGCTGGGACCAAGCCCTTTCTGAGCAACATAAGGCTAAGGCCACATATAATCTAGGATTTAGCCAGAGGATTTTGTCCTCTTCAAGATAATTAACATATTTCCTAAGGCTAGAAGAAGCAAACAACTTGGACATGAGCTTGTGATTACTTCAGCTTCAACAGAAAAGATTGGCAAGTCCAAGTGATTTAGCTAGAATTTTAGGAGGCTCTTACTGACTTGAACTTTGGCTTTTTAAAGCCAAGGCCCTGCATCTCATAGGATGGAAAACAGAATATTTTTCTAGTGTAATTGTGGGGACAATACAGCAGCAGTTAAATGGGGAAAAAAGAAAAGCTGCAGAAAATCTGAAATTAAACCAACAAAATGCATATTGGATAGCTGATAATTCACAGGGGTATTTTTCCTATATGGAGCAAAGGATTTTTTCCATCTTTGCTTTGTGATATGCTTAACACAGAGAGGAAAATACCAGGCAGGGATGTGTCTGTGCTTCTGTTGCCTTGTTGCAGAGAACTGAGCCACAGATATGTCTAGGTGAATTAAGTCCAGCACGTGCTGGAATTCTTTTGTAAGGAATTCTGGAATTCTGATGTAAGGATAATAACCTGTTAGCTTGGTGTGCCTGTGCTTGGATGCTGCTTGGGAAAATTTTCTTCCAGTCTGTGCTCATCTGCTTTTCACACAGCTGTGTCCACGTCAGCCCACAGCTGGGTCCCTCTTGTGGAGCCTGAGAACCTCAACCAAGACTGAGAACTGTGCAGGAGCATCCCAAAGGAGGATGGAGCACAGAAACACTGACACAATGTTGGACATCATTCCCCTGAGGGGAAAGAATGCATACTCTGATGGATGGCAAGACAAGGAACTGTCAGAAATTTCATCATCTGTGCTAGCAGGATTTTCATATATGTTTCTAGTTCTGGGACATACTTTGGGGAGGACACCGGGGGCTGACCAGATGGCACTGAGGATATGAAACACACACAAGGCAGATGCCTTCAACAGCCCTGATCCTCGTTATGCTTTCTGAACAGATCTCAGAATGATTCTATGTACTGCTGTTACTCAGAGCAAGGGCTGGGACAGTAATGCACCAGCTGCACCTCTCTTCTGGGTATTCTCCACATTTGGGCTTTTCCACCATCATTTACATCTTGTATGAGCCAGATTCAGAGGGAGATTTCACAATCTTCTGATAGCTATGTGCCTACTGAACAGCACTGTGTTAGCAGTCTAAAAAAAAAAAAAAAAGTGCTGCTTCTGATTGTGAGAAACCAGGAAAGTTTCTCAGAAACATCTCTTTGGAATGCTGTCAAATAATTTCTGTACCAAAATTTATCAAATCAACTAGACTGGCAGAACGACGTGCGTCATGGTGCTCCCTCAGTGAAATAGGATGTGACATTTTCAAGCTATCTTTCACTGCCCTCCACAGTCAGATTAAACAGAAAATGCAGAATGTTCAGTTGTAATTGGCATTTTTGCTTTTAAAACACTTGCAGTTGCAAATCAGGATGAGACCTGGTAAACACAGCATACCCATGGTGGAACCTAAATGAAATTTCAGGAGCAAACTTCATCCAATGCATTATCTCTGCAATGCCCAACACATAGGAGTGATGTGGGAGACAAAGAAGGTACCACAATTAAATCACATGTGCAAGCACTAACTCATGGTAAAAGCATGTATCTCATGGGCTGTTTCCAGTGATACAAGTATATGAAGAGATTACTGCAAAGTTCTTTCATTGTGATAAACTTGTGTAGGCAAATCCTGTGTTATGGATAGGTGAACTGGTGCAGGATTCTCTTGATTCTTTCACAGGCCTAAAATTTCTTCTTATTAAACTGAAAGCAAAAAAGAAAGCCAGAACAGAATAGTATAAAATTATAAAATGTTCTGCTCTGTGCTCACTCTAGATTTTTCTCACCTAAAATTTCATCAATATAATGTTTTAGTACTCTGCAGGTAGCAATTAACCTTTAGCCAACAGGCTCATTTATCGCATTAGGTTTCCCAGGAAAGCAGTCCAGACACAGAAGAGTCCATTCTACTGCTCATTATTTCCTCAGTCAGGCAGGGCTGAGACTTTGAAAGGGTTTAAGAATTTGCTTATATTTCATTAACAGCAAGGAGAAAGTTCTGTTTCACCATAAATATGTACTAGCAGCAGAAAATAACACAATACTGAAAACGAGAATTTCGTTACTGAATTAATGTTTCTTTCTAGTTAGAGGTGCATTTTGTCAGTTTCATCACCATGTCTACTTGTTCCTTCTCCTTCTCTGACCCCAGAACCAGGTTGTTTCATGGGCCTGGAGTCCTCACTTGTAACATCTGTAGCCTTATATATAATCCAGCCAAGACATCTGACGCCTGTCTACCTGGTAGGACACCTCCAGCCTGCAATTAATCCAAAAGAAAGCTGACTAAGATGAGTGAACTGTGTTGGAGGTGCCTCTCTTTCTGCCTCTCCTTCCTCAGATGTGCAGGCCATTTGGAGATGGCAGTCTGACTGTTTAATTTATATTTTGGTTGTTATTTTGAAGAGAGAGAGCTCCATGCCTCAGTGAGGTTCCTCCCGCAGCACCTGTCTATGCAGTGCACTGCAGCAATTCTATGCTGAAATTGGGGTCCTAGTGTGGCACACACCCTGAAAACAGATCTGAACCTTTCCTAGAAAGACAAATGAAGTGATTGGCAAAAAGAAAATCACATAGAGGCAAAGTGGTTCCCTGAGATCATACAGCAGTGAGTGGCAAAGTGGAGAAAATCAAGGCACCTTTACTCCCAAGTAAATACCTCACCCTACATCAAATCACACACTAATTCACATTAAACTTTTTATGTTTATCTGTCCTTTGGATAAGAAAGGTTGCTCTGTCTTTCTCCAGCTGGAATGTCAACCTAGCAAATTAAAGTCAGATATGACAAAATTAAACGGGAGGAAAAACATAATTCTATCTTTTTGGGTGAAAATAGTGTGTGGACCACAGTTTTGGCAGAGGTGTGCCCAATTCAGATAAGTTTCTGAAGACTGGTCAGTTAGCATGGAATATGTTTTTCTGGCCATCACAATCTTTGACTGAGTTATAAAAGGAGAGAGAAAAAATTATTAAGACAGTGTGCAAGAGAAGGGAGAGGATGTGTTTTCCATTAAATTATTTCAGTGGAGTCCTGGCCAAGTGAATGGTTTCTTCTTCAGTTAAAAACTAGAGAGAGAGTTTCTCTGGCCAGGTCATCCTTTTTTCTTGTTCTTGTGCCGAGTGTTTTCTGATGCACTTTCTTTAGATTAATTCCTTGATTCCTCCTGTTTCTCACCTTCAGAGACGTGAAGATTTTTAATTTTTTTTAAATGTCCCAGCAACACACTAAACTTGCTGCATGGTGTTTCCCAGTCTGATAAGCAGCGAAGACAAGCCAGAGAAGAACGGCTGTGCATTAAAATGCCAGCCTTTGTTCCACTAGAAAAAGACTGGCTAATGCACTGTCAGACAGTCTTTATACTGATGATGTCAGCTGTGAAAATTCAGTGCCCACATGCAAAAGCACTTCCTTTCCATGGGGCTATAAGAGTTCAAACTTCAGCATTTCTGCCCTAGTGTGTGACCATCTCCCTGAAAGAAGAGATGATTGCTAGGCAAAGAGCCAGACCTCCCTACACAGCAAGATATCCATGCATGTCTTCCTACACATTCTGGAGATGGGAACTTGGGATCCTGCACCCACGCAACCCCTGCCTCCTGCTTACTGAGGCATCTTTGTGCTCTGCCCTTGCCTTGGTACAGCCCAGTCTACAGAAAACTCCTTGCAGCTGGCAAAATAGTTGACAAACTGGCTGTTATCCCACTTCCCCACTGCTCACATTGGGAGAGGGGAGAAAGAACAAGGCTGTGTCTCATATTCTGAGTTATTACTCCAACATCCCTAGTTGCTATGGTATCCCAGTGACACCTGTGCATGCAGTGACACCTGTACGTGCAATGACAATTACAGGGGGTCATTAGTTCCTGGCTTACCTCAACTCAATTTTGGAGCAGAAATTGATCAAGAAAAAAAACAGTCTGGATGAAGTACTATATTAAAAGAGAAAGGTATAAAGTAGACAATGAATGAGGTAAGGTGAGTACAATTTTGCTAACCCCATAAGCAGAAGTGTTGCCAAGTACTCAAACCTCCCCATCACCTTACTGTTCTATTCTTCATAGCCACAAGCCACCCATCTATATTTGGAGGGCAAAGTGCAGTCATTCACTGCAGCAGGGAAAAGCTGTCTGTGTGTGGGGAGCTGTCTGATTCCTGGGCACTGCTGGGGCTGGTGAGCTTGGCTGCTCTGAGCCTGGCCCTGGCAGCCTGACATGCTACAGTGGATGCCAAGGGAAATGCAAGCTAATACTCTGAACAGGAGCAAAATGCTGCCTCATCAAAGACCTTTGATCTCAACCTGTGTTTTATTCACCTCAAAGCTATTTCTAGATTAGATGTGGGCACTGAAGCCTCACTTTTTAAATTAAATATTCTTCTTTTTCCTTTTATTTTTTTTAAGGAGAGGGACATTTAATTTCTTATGTTAATTTCTCCAATAAAGCACACAGTATTTGTTGGATGATTAAAGGCTGTACTGCTCTTTGGCAGACAGCATAGTTCTGTAATTGCAACCTATTCACATCCCTCAGCTCTTCCTTGAAAATGCCAAGATTTCCCTTCCTTGCCAAATGATGAAAGGGATCTGCCAGCTGAGAGGGGGTTTTAAAATAATTGCAAGTACAAAAATGGCAAGTAGAAAAAAACTTGTTGGGCAGAAAAACCACCTGTCACTAGTGCAGCCCAGAAGAGCCCTTGCTCGTTTTGGGCCTGTTTTGACTGATTCACCTGGTGACTTCTAACGTTCAGCTGTGAATTGGTGAAATTGACACGCTGTTTCAGCTCTCAGAGCTGCACAAAACAGAGCTTTTTGCAACAGTATTTGGATAAGAGAGGGGTGATGGCATTCTGGATGGTGCATGCTGAATATCCATCCTGTAAGGCTCCAAGCTAGTGCTGCTCCCCTCAAGGGAGCTAACAGGCGGCATAGTACAGACAATGTCATGTCAGAGTCAAGGAGCAACACAGGTTTCCTATGGTACACAAAGGTTTGCAGTCCCTGTCTGAAGGAAGAAAAAGCATGTAGTTTGTCTTACACTTAACCTCCATGGGCTCTGGATTAACTTTGTCTATATATTATTAATCTTCATTGTTACTTTGCTTCCTAAACCTAGCAAGGTTTTCTGATGACCTTCCTGGCTTCAAGATTTCCTCCATAACACAGAAATACAGCAGGATAGCATCAGAAGCCATGAAGGGCTAGCTCTTTAACAGCCCTCTCTGTGGCATGAATGAAAAAGGATACATCTGTCATAGACAATATAGAAAGAGTTGCTGGGACACCTCACTCACCCTGATACAGAACACAAGGACTTTCTACTGAAAAGCGAAGATGAGAGATTGGACCGTGGAAAAAGCCCACAGACCAGAACTATATGCCAGTGGAGACTAACTACCTAATCAGCCAGACCTTTCTTCAAGGATCACACTGCGTATACCTGCATATCCATCCTTGCCAGCAACATCCAGCCCAAACCCCTTCTCCTACTCCAGCTTTCGAAAGGGAAGCAGAAAATGAGGGAATCTCATCAGAGTTCCCTTGACAAGCGCATGGTGAGGAGAAAGGCTTTCCCCTCCCCAACACCAGTAACAGTGTGGTCAGAGGAGAAAAAATAAGTCTCCCAAAATATTTAAAGTAGGGATCGCTACATTCTACATCTCCCTCAGAGACTTGATTGATTTGACTCGCATGGCAGGTGACAGCAAAGACCTGACCTTACCCATTAGTAGAAACATGGTTTATCACTCACAATATCAATCCTGTGATAGGTTTATCAGCATTACAGTACATCCAGATCATCAACCAGCTGGCTGAGGGCAGCCTAAATAAAGGCATCAACAGGGTCCAAAGCTGTCTATAATGTAATATCTATTTTATAATAAGGTGGTTTTTTATAATGTCTCTGGTTTCATACCCTGTTATTACTCTTGTGTACTTAAATAATATTTAACTTCAAGGGCAGTCTCAGTCATCTGCTCCAAATCTATTTACACACAAGTAAATATCAAACAATAATGNAAAAAAAAAGAGAGAATAAGAGAAATATATTTGCAAACTTGGGATGACAGTCCAGAATGAAGGCCAAGAATATGCCAGCAGCCATAACAAAAAGATACCAAATGTTTTTTTCTTTATTTCCTCCCCCATCCCACCCTCCAAAAGGCTACATTAAAATCGGTATTTTCTAGCAAAGTGTTTGGGTTTTTCCAGCATACTGGGATCAATACTTCCTCTCCAAATAGTTGGAAAATGAGTCACTGATCAAATGTCAGCTACAATTTATTCATTGTGGAATGTTCTGATCTCCATGCAAGGCCTGTTCTGTGAATATTTCTAGACTTACTAAGAGCCTATTCTGGTATTTCTCCCTCTCTAAATTGCTTTTGTTCTTGAATGTCACCAGAGCATCTCAGTGGACACATGCAGTCAAAGCAGTTTTCTTAAGAAAGCCAATTTTTTACTAAATAATTAATCAGCTACATAAAAGCCAAAAAGGGGCAGAAAAGCTCCAGAATGAAACACCACTTTATGCAAATCAATGTTGCTCATACCCTTCAGTTTCTGGAGGCAAGTGGTTCTTTGCACAGAGCTTGCACAGCACAGTGTGTTCAGCAGCTCACCCTAGCCATACAAGGCAGGCTGGGGGGACAGATTGGTGTTTGCAGCCAAGTGAGTGACATAGCTGGTGGTGGGTGAGCTGCAGACCTCCTTGCCACGGGATGGGATATCAGTTGCTAAATTTTTATGTGCTTTCCACATCCCTAGTGGCTCTGCACCAGCATCCCTTCCCCTCAACACACTGCACAGAGCTCTCACCCCACTGTCCCACCCCAATTTGTTGCTACCACAGCACAGTATTTTGAAGTTCTGAGGGCAAAGAATCATTTTCTCCCCTGGAGACAGTAAAATGCAAATTTTCTGCAGATGATAAGTGCCTTGGTTCCTCGTCCTCAGCCAACTCTTTTTTTGAAGAAGTGGAATGAGCTGAGGAAAAGAGTTGATGTCCTTCCAGATGGAGAAGTGGAGACTGACTGGAAACTCTCATTGGCTGACAATACTTCCATGTTCTTTCACATCTGTGAACATCTGGTAGTCTGCTTCTGGAAAACCAAGCCACTCCTCCAGCAATGGAAAGAACAAAGCACATATCCAGTGTGTCTCCTGTGTGGGTTCAGTTAAACTTCACATAAGCCCTCTTCTCAGCAGGAGAGTGAGTCAAGACTTCTCTGCCTCTCTCTTAGGACTGGGTAATGTCATTATTACTGAGACCTCTCCTCTTCAAACTGGGTCATAACTGGCCAACATATTCACAACTTGTTAGAACTGCTGGGACACACACATTGTTACTGCATAACATTCATTTTCTGAAGAAATTGGTCTCAAAATATCTCTCTGCTCCTAAGTAAGCAGAATGTGCCTGACTCCCTCTCTTCACCTTCATTTTCATATCTGCCTGTGCAATTTTTCATTTGGTTTGTTTAGTTTACTACTCTGGGTTTAATTTAAAGAATTAGTGTTGCTGAAATTACACACGTGGTGGTATTTGCTGTAATTTCATTAAAAGGAATGTGCAATTTTCTGTCGCAAGGGATGAGGGTGTGGGAGTGGAGAGAGCAAGACCACTCCAAAGATTACCAATAATAAAAGCAAACCTGGATTTGATTTAGCCAGCATCAGCCTGATGTATTTATAGATTTTTAATTACATATATCATAGCCTGCAATACATTCCTAGCACTACTTTNAAAAATAAAAGAGAGAGAGAGAGACTAGGTAATGGTGTGTCCAGAAGGAGATACCAGTTTTCTGTGCTATTGAATTGCAGAGGTAACAAAGGACTGCCATTCAACACATTAAGGAATTAAATTTGGAGTAGCAGTTTGGAATGGATTTTTCTGCAGCACTCAGCATTTTCCTATACCAGGATTCTTCTGGAACAGCTACCCCTGATGGTCCACTCTACTACAACACTAGCTCCAGAGCAGATTAGATTAAATTAGGATATTTAGGCCAGCATGAGAATGGCTCATGCACAGGGAGTGAATCACAAATCACTCTTTTTCTTTATGTTAATCCCATAACATTAACCAAATTAATGTCCCTTTGCAGACAAATGTTTGTTCTTTGTCGGCACAGGAACATTTGAGGAAATTAATTCAAAATAACCTTGAAAAGGGATTTGTTAAATTCCTCTAAAGCCCTATGACCTCAGTTTAGTTTAATTGGGCATTAATTCGTTTAACTCAATTCTTGTCCTAAGTCAATTAAACTCAACAGAATTGTTACTGTTTCAGCTCTGAAAGAGAATATCCACACTGTGCTCTCAGCAGTTCAATTACAGCAGTGGAAATGCACACCTTTTGTTAAATTTGGATGATTTTTCTTCAGTGTCCTGTGCTGACAAGTCCTCTGTGATGCCCCAAGACCAAAGTCTGCTTGATTTGCAAAGGTCATAAGGATTTGACCTCAGATCTTTGGCTCCTGCCCTTGCTACTTGCTATCCACTGCTCCAGCATTCCTCTTAGTACTGTCCCTAATACCACGGTGCATTTGGGGATGCAATCAGTAGTCCTTTTTATTTGTATAGACATTAAACTCCTCTGAGCTTACATAGGACATAGAAAAACTCAGTAGGGTTATTTTTGCCCTGGATACATCAGCTTGAGTCATTAGCAGATCCTTTTTGCTCAGGCAGATCTTTTGTACTGTTGAACAGCTAATTGGGTGCTTGGCTCAGGAAGGGTCGTGGTGGTCTCTCCATGCATCCTTGTTTGCTATGGCTTTTTTTTTTGGTTTTTGTTTGCATGGCTGATTTTACCAGCTGATTTTACCAGCAAACCAGTTGCACGGTTGATTTTACCCTTCTCCACATATGGCCGGTCACAGAGGCAGAACCTTGATTTAGGGAGCCTCTATGACACCAAGCCATAACAACACAGCAGATGGGAGCCCAAGAGTCAGTAGTAGTTGTGAAAGAATGAAAATGAGCCATATAGCATCACAAAAGAAAAAGAATGGTTTCCCTGCCACTGCTGTGAGATATTATAAAAGTGTCTCTCTCTTAGGAATGTTCAAGAGAAGCTACGTTTTTTGCAATGTACATTTCAGCCTCACAAAATGCCTAGGAAGAATGGACTTGAGATAGAGAAGTGTTACAGCTGTGCTATATTTTGCCTTTGCAACTTTTTTGGTATCCATAAATGCACATACTCGCCAGATAAAGCTGTGTCATTGTATTGTATGGCAAGGTTTTGCTAGTGGCAGAGCTACAAAAGAGTTTCCTGTGAGAAGATGCTAAATGCTTCCTCTCTGCTTGACAGAGCCAGTGCCAGCTGGCTCCAGGATGGAGCCACAACTGGCCAAGGCTGAGCCCATCAGCAACAGTGGTAGAGCCTCAGGGATAATGTATCTAAGAAGGAAGGGAGATGGGGGAGCGTAACAACTGGGCAAGGGCAATTGCAGACAGAGGGAGTGAGAGTATGTGAGAGAAACAACTCTGAAGACATCAAGGCCAGTGAAGAAGAAAGAGCAAAAAATGTTCCAGGCACCAGAGCAGATGTTCCTCTGCAGCCCATAGTAAAGGCCGTGGTGAGGCAGGTTTACCCCTGCAGCACATGGAGTCCACAGTGGAGCAGAGATCACCTGCAGTCCAGTGGAGGACCCCCTGGAGCAGATGGAGAAGGAAGCTTCCCTCAGGAAGCCCACAGTGGAGCAAGTTTGCTGATAGGATTTGCAACCCCATGGGGAATCCATGATGGAGTAATTCACGAAGAACTGCAGCCTGAGGTAAGGGCCTAAATTGAAGAAGTTCACGGAACACTGTCTCCCATGGGAGACACTCCATGCTGGAGCAGGCAAAGAGAGTGAGGAGTTCTTCTCCTGAGATGGAAGGTGCAGCAGAAACAACATGTGATGAACTGATCACAGCCATCATTCCCTGTCCCCCTGCACCGCTGGGGAGGTGTGGAGGGTGTAGGGAATTTGTGAGTAAAGCTGAGCCTGGGAAAAAGGGAGGGGTAGGGGGAAGGAGTTCTAAGATTTGGTTTTATTACTCATTACCCTACCCTGATATGATTGGTAGTAAATTAACCTAATTTCCCCATGTCTGTTCTGTCCATGACAGTAATTGATGAATGATCTCTCCCTGTCCTTATCTTGACCCCTGAGCTTTCCGTTATATTTTCTCTCCCCTATCCAGTTGAGGAGGGGGATAGAGCTTCTGACAGAATAGCTTTGGTGGGTACCTGGCATCCAGCCACAATCAACCCACCACCACACCACTGCAAACAGCAGTTCTACAAATGTGGAGACACAGAAAGCACACAAGCTACGCAGAACAGCTGAGCCATACAAGGAATCATCAGTTAAAATAACTCCTTTTCTATCTCTTCCCAGTACTGTTTGTCCTCCAACACCTTGTGGAAGCTTCGCGGCTTTGCAGTAGCTAAAGGAAAACTAGAATATAAAAGGCAGCATAGGCATTCTGTTAAGAGTTTCTTATAAAATTCTCATTAATCATCCAGCAATTCTGCATTTAAAAGTCATCCAGCAAAATGTCTGCTGTTTTTTTGTCTCAAGATGAAAGAGGGAGGATAGTAATACTCTTTCTTCTTTCCAGAAAGGAAATGGGGGGAGGGTTGGCATAGACGTGTGCAAGAGAACAGTGGCTGGTGGAATATGTGACAGTGTCCTCCATGGAAGTAGAAAAAGGTAATTTCCCTGCTGACTGTCAAAGAGACTAACCAGACCAGCAGGGTATTGGTAAGCACAGATCTAAAGAGGTCTTGCATTAGTTGGTGACACTGTTTTGCTTGCATGGCAGTTTCAAGGCTTGCTTAATTAAAATAAAACATATTCTAATGAATATACAGCAATGGTAACAACATCCTGATTGTACAATGCACTTTCTGCCCAGACAAGACAGAGTTTTGCAAAACCAGTTCCCACTTCAGGCTGTCCTGTAGGCATGTCCCTGCCCCTCATTTTTGCAGCTATGCACAATTACCATTCTCCATCAGCTTGGCCTTGCATGACTTTTGAACCTGATCAGCATGAACACAGCAACTGTGTCTGGTTTGTAGATTCACTGCAAGGTGGAGGGTGCAACAGAATTGGATGGATGGAAATCAATAGAGGACAGCACCAGGAGCCTGTGTATGAATCAGCCTGACAGACATTCAGAAATTTAAGGAGTACAAAGGATTAAAACTCAGGGCTGCTCTTGGGTACTTGAGAAGAGGCAACCTGAATATCTACAGACCCTTGAAAGCGGTGAAATATTGTGACTCAGGTTAGCTGTGACCTGCTTGGGTCTTTGGAAAATTTACCTCTGCCTGCATGTGACACTGCACAGTATGAAGTGAGCTGGTAACATCAGAGGCAACATGCTGGGAGAAGGCAGTCATTCATTATTCCATTACCTATCACATGTAGTTGTCCTGCCAGTCTCACCTGCGTTTTCAAGATCACTTCCCCACTCCTTCCTTGCCTCTGCTGCTTCTCCAGGATTTTGGCAGTTTTTTGCTTTCCTTCTTACAATTTGGTGTTCTCACGCAATTACATGTGGTTTTCCTCCTACCATAAAAGATGCTGCTACTTCCAGCACTGAGAATGTCTGAGGAGTAGGAGGCAATAAATAGCAGAGTGCAAAGGTCCCCTTTTCTTGAACTCACAGATCAGAAATTTGAGCTGAAGTGAGTTTCTGCCAGGTTTACAAGCAAGGCAATCAGCCCAAGAACAATAATTGTTTTAGATGTGTATCTGCAAAGAACAACATTCCCTAATAAGGAATTACACCTCTTACAGAGTGTACAAGCCCAGCACTCCATAGCAACAAGTTCATTGAGATTCAAGTTGTATTAAGCCTAGTTTCCCCAGTTTGACTTTATTCCAGCCTTATCCTGCAGATAAATTTCTTCTTCTCAATCAGTGATGACGTTCCCAAGAGCAGACTTAAGATCTCATGGAAAGCCATAAGCACACCTTTAAAATCTAGCCCTTACCAAGCTTATCCTACCAACATATGTTCACACAGTTACCTTTGGTGAAAAGTCAACCCAATGGTGCTAAGTCTGAATCTTTGGGGCTTATTTTCAGCAACACACCTCTATGAATTCTCCAGCTCCTGGCAACAGGTAGTCAAGACCACAGGACAGTAGTAACTGAAATCCTGAATGTGATTTCTGAGTTTGGTCCTTGCAACAAAGAAAGAGTACACTCACACATGTCTGTGTGTCCCAGGGCATATCCAATATCTTGCAGCTGTTCTGAGGGCTCTGCAGAGGGACTTGGACAGTCTGGATAGATGGGCTGAGTCGAACAATATGGAGTTTAACAAGTCCAAGTGTCAAGTCCTGCACTTTGGTCACAACAACCCCCTGCAGCGCTACAGGCTGGGGACAGTGTGGCTGGACAGTGCCCAGGCCAAAAGGGACCTGGGGATGCTGGTTGGCAGCCGACTGAACATGAGCCAGCAGTGTGCCCTGGTGGCCAAGGCGGCCAATGACATCCTGGCCTATAGCAGCAACAGTGTGGCCAGCAGAACCAGTGATTCTTCCCCTGTACTCAGCACTGGTGAGACTGCATCTTGAGTGCTGTGTGCAGTTCTGGGCCCCTCAGTTTAGGGAGAATGTTGAGATGCTTGAACGTGTCTAGAGGAAAGCAACAAGGCTGATGAATGGTCTGGGACACAAGCCCTGTGAGGTAACTGGGGTTGTTTAGCCTGGGAAAAAGGAGGCTCAGGGAAGACCTTACCACTCTATACAACTGCCTGAAAGGTGGTTGTAGCCAGGTGGGGCTCAGTCTCTTCTCCCCGGCAACAACTGACAGAACGAGAGGACACAGCCTTAAGTTGCACCAGAGCAAGATAAGGTTAGAAATTAGGAAAAGATTATTCACTGAAAGAGTGATTGGGCACTGGAATCATCTGCCCAGGGAGGTGGTGAAGCCACCATATCTGAAGGTGTTTAAAGAAAGACTGGACATGGCACTCAGTGCCATGGTTTAGTTGATGAGGAGGTGTCAGGCCATAGATTGGACTTGATGATCTCAAAGATCTTTTCCAACCTAGTTCATTCTGTGATTCTGTGATTCTGTGATTCTCGACTCTGGGTGTGTTCAAGCCTATATCAAAAAAGGTACTCCTTAGTTAATAGTACATAACACAAGCAGCTGTGTTCAAATCCTCTGTTTGCCTGGAGATATCTAAATGTGCAACCTGCCCTGTCCAAGGAGTGTATTTTCACAACAGGATCATGAAGGAAAGGACCTCCCTGATTGAGTTCAACCTTTGACTGAACAGCATGATGTCAACTAAGCTCTAGTTCTAAGCACCACATCCAGTTGTTTCTTGAACAATTCCAGGGATGGTGATTTCTCTACTTTGCTGGGCAGCACATTCCAATGCTTAGCCACTCTTTCAGTGAAGAAATTCAGTGATTCTCTGACGTTCAACCTGAACCTCTCCTGGTGCAGCTTGAGGTCATTTCCTCTTGTCCCATCACTGGGAGAAGAGACTGACCCCTACATGGCTACAGCCTCTTTTCAGGTAGCTGTAGAGAATGATAATTCTCCCTTTTCTCCAGGCTAAACAACCCCAGCTCCTTCAGCTATTTCTCAAATTACTTACATCATGACTTAGCATCTTCTGTCTACCTACCTTCATGCAGTAGGTTTAAATTGTGAGTGATATAGGAAGACAGTGTTCTAACCAGTGAGAAAGTGAACAGAAGATGGTATACCATGCCTAGTCTCCCTCCTTACTACGCAATGTCCTCATTGCCCCAGTCATCCCTTTCCTTCTTGAAGGAAAGGGCTCATCTGATTGCAGGGTGAGCAAGAACGTTCTTGCAAGGGTAGCAAAAGAACAACATTTATGAATCCACAGGAGCATTGCACCTTCCTTGAAGACTTCATGGCATCTCATACCAACTGATCTCAGCACTCGGTATTCAAGTGTGCTGGATTTCATGAATAATAATTTCAATTACCTACCTATCCTTACGCATCAGAGGCAGTTTGACTGTAAGACGTCCAAAGGAGAGATAAGTTCACCTCATTTTCCTCTCTCCTACCACTATGTTACAGCTACTATAATGGTCATTCCTCTGCTCTGTACAAAAAGGCAAATTTTCAGACTTCTGAAGTCAACAGCCCCAAGGAATTCTCCTGGCTTGCAGATTTCCCATTCTCACCACATGTGCTTCAAAAAGACCTGCCCTGAACTTGTTTTGAACATTCACTCCACATATTTGCAATGGAAATATACATTGCAGATATACATAACATATATTATACATAATAGCTTTATCTGAAGATAGATAGATGGATATGTATACTAGCATTATATAGAATTATATAGATAAATATACATTTTTCAGTATCCTCTTGCCCTTGCACTGATGGTTATTTTCTGGCAAGCCTCTGGTTATATTTTTTCTCATCTAAATTTTGTCTTCCTAGCTGAAATCTGTATCAATCTCCAAAGATTAATAAAACAAAGAGGCACTACTGGAGGCTGCTGGAGGACATTTTTCTTTTAAATTCTCATAAACTTAAGTGCTGGTCATTAATTTTTGTGTCCCAGAGGAGTGCCTGGAGCCTCCAGAATAATTTCATTCCAACAACTTGCATAAAATTTTGCAGTGCACTTTGGATCCAAGCCAGGTTGTCAGGATTGTTATTTATTGCAACTAGTAAAAATGATTCTTAGCTGTTGTAATTTGGAGACATTCAAATTACTTTGGTGGAGCAGTGCTCATTTGGCTTGGCAGCCCAGCGAACGCCCTGTAATAAGAACTAACAATGCTGACATATCAGCCACCAGCCACCGTCACAGCAGTTACCAGTGGATTTTTAATTACTCAGGAGAGGAAGGGCAAAAAGGAGAAGGCAGCCTTCTTACAAAGACACTGTGACTTAACTGCCTGGTTCAAGGCTGCAAAATTGTAAATCTCCACTTTCAAGCACTTTCAATTCTCACATACTCCCTTTTTTTTCAGTTTTTCATGTAATCCATTAAGTAACCCATAGCCACCTGTACTGATTAAACCCATCTTCCTTCACTATGGGGAGCTAAGGCCCTCCTTGGGTCTTGGCAAAAAAGACTTAAAGCAAAGCCAAGAAACAGTCACCCAAGAGAGAAGGTGCAGTCAACGAAGGGCAAAAGGGTGTGGTAAGGTGGTGATGCTGAGAAGCCCCATCAGTCACCACTGTTAAGAATGGTCAGTGGTTTGAGGCTAGGAAGAAACCTGCAGGGGCAGGCTATCATGTCCTGCTGTGCGAATGCTTCAGGCCACCTTAGACTGTCATCTGACATGAGAATTCATGAAAATTCAATCTCTTCATGCAGAAGGTATCTGCTCTACTATAAAACTGCCAAAGGGAAGCAGAAACCTCTGAAAAATGTTGAAAATGTGTCCAGGTTCTTCCCAAGGCAATTAATTCTTCACCTCAGCCATTGTCTGCTTGTAGATGCAGAACTTAATATTCATGCTGTGCCTGGGGAAACACGAGTTAAGGGTTGACCTAAGCTACAACCTTCATCTCCTTGCTTCATGGAGCATTTGCTTTTAGGATTATTTGCTGGCTGGCTGACCCTAAGCCCTAGCAGTCAACCTACATCTGAGCTGCATGAGCATGGGAGATCGAATTTGTCTTCTTACTGTGTGTGCTTAACTCCTGGTCTAAGTGAAGAAAAGCTGACAACTGTGTCTTTCTACCTGATATGGACTAGGTGGCTGACTCCATGTTTTTTCTGTAATGATCCCTCCTCTCATTAAACCTTTCTAGCTGACATAGCTAGACAATGATATCATTCTTCCCCTCAAATAAACAGAGTTCCAAGCTCTTAAAATCAAAGGCAATATCTCCTACTATTCCCCCCGTGCTAGATCCCAATGTCTTTGTAGACTGTGTATTTGTGCCCCCTGTTATTTTTGCTTGATTTTTAATGTGTTGCATTTGATTTTATGTTTCCCTATTTATCCTAGCCACCTGATCAATATGTTAAATAATCACACAGAATCACAAAATATGCTGAGTTGGAAGGGACCCACAAGGATCACCAAGTTCAGCTCCTTGCCCTGCATAGCACCATCTTCAAGAATCACACCAGTGCCTGAGTGCCTGAGTGAACACTTCTTCAAGTGTTTGAAGAAGTCCAAACACTTCTTCATCTGTGTCAGGCTGGTGCTGTGACCACTCCTCTGAGGAGTCTGTTCCAGTGTCCAAGCACCCTCTGAGGGAAGAATCTTTTTTAATACCTAATCTAAACCTTCCCAGACACAAGTTCAGGCCATTCCTTCAGGTTCTGTCACTGGTCACCACAGAGAAGAGATCAGTCTGCCCCTCCTCTTCCACTCATGAAGAAGTTGTAACTGCAATGAAGGCTCCCCTCAGTCCCTCTCTTCCAGGCTGAACAGACCAAGGGACCTGAGCTGCTCCTCATATGGCTTCCCCTCAGGACCCTTCACTTGCCTTGAAGACCCTTCATCATCTTGGTTGCCCTCCTTTGGACACTTTCTAAGAGGTTACTATCTTTCTTACATTGAGAAGCTCAAAATTTCACACAACGTTCAAGGTGAGACCACAACAGGGCAGAGCAGTAGAGAACTTGAGGTGACACGCCCCTGCAGAAAGTCAGACCTGTTAATATGACAAACTTTTTTGTGCTCTGTGGTTTCTGACACCAAGATTCTTTCCAGTGGCTGTAAGTTATGACATTCAATTAGGCCATTTATTGCTTTTGAGGTCTCTGCAGCCATTATGGACAAAAGCTTAACTGGGGTAGTAGCTCAGTGTGGTTCCATTGACTTCAGTTAAGCAACACAGATTTCTGCCTACTGAAATTCTGGTCCTGCATCTTTTTGTCTTTTCTTTTGCTTTCTCCTCAGAATCTCTGTAAGGATGAAGGAGGATGAGATTTTCAAAGCTGCTGAAGTGCACGGGGTGATGAGGTCTCACCAACACTATCAGGAGCAAGACAGCAAAATGTCTTATTTGTTTTGCAGATTTAAACTTTAATGTTTAGTAAGTGAAATGGATTAATTCCCACAGTGCAGTGTTACGGAGTTACAGAGATCCAAGACCATCTGAAGTCAAGATAGCTTTGTATTGATCAGGCAAGTTCATGACTATCATGATAAGCTCATCCCAGCTTAATGACTTCTGCAGGTCTTTATGCAGCACCTACAGAACTGCCTGGCTTCTCACTTGCTCTCTCTTTAGTATGAATCTGACATGCTGGGTGCTATAGACCTGACTCAGCAGCTATCAAGTGTTTTAGTCTCTTTCCTTTTTTTAAAGTTAAAAAAAAGAAAAATTGATTGTAGCTCAGGTTTCCACCTTTTATTTCGCTCCTTGTGGTCAATACCACTCTTACTGGAAGAGCACATTGCAGAGCCTGCGTTTCTCTTCTGGTGTTATTTTTATACACCACTTTTGATCTCAGGAAATCTTTTCATCCTTGCTTCACTGATGTTTAGTAACATTTTAACTGCATGTACTTCAGTGAATATGTCCCCACTCTATGCTTAAGCACATGCTGTCCCTGTGGAAAGAGGGGAGGGTAGTGAGGGTGGAGAGAACACAGGTCATGGCAGAAATCAGGATTTGAGGTGAATCTGACATGTGCATTGGCAGAATAGGCAGTTGAGGAGAAACACAAAAAACTAGAGCATAAAACCATCAGGCTTACAGAGCTTCAGATGGGTAGCAAGTAAATTAACTCCCAAAATCCTTCCAGCCAGTTTTCCAGTCTGCTGGCTGAACAGATACTGACAGAGTAGACCCAGAGATTCCTGTACCAGCTTGTGCGTGTGATCACACATGAGATTATGTCCCATGTGCTTCCATGTTACTACGTAAATTCAGAACTATGCAGCTTCTTTCCATATCCTTAGGATTTAAGCAGGCAAATAATAAGAAGGGAAATAAAGTCACAGACCCAGAAAAATGTGAAAAATGGGCTCAGAAATACCTACTGTCACTCTAGTATATTTCTGGTAGAGAAAAATTATCCATTCTTCATCAGACTCAAGAGCACTCAGACCTCTGCCGATGTCTCCTCTCTACTGGGCAATGGTGACATTAACCCTAAAGGGAGAGAAATGTTCCTTTAAAGAGCCATGGTCAGGTTTACTACTCATATGAAGCAAAACAGATGACACTCCTGTTGGGCTCCAAAAGCAATGCACTTATTCCTGGGGCATCTCCAAGCAGCACAACTGCCAGGCAGGTGGGCCTGCCAAACACAGGCATAAAATGTGCCACCTGTAGCTGGAAGTATGGATGCAATGTGGTTGGATGTGCACTGGGAGAGGGACAAAGGACCTCTCTACTTCCACTCCAGCAGTGTTAGGAAGGGGCAGCAATTCCTTCCTCGTACCCAGAGCTGGTGAGGGGATGCAAAAGGCCTTAGCAACATCAGGCAACCAGCCAGCCTGCTGAGGGGATATTCATCTTGTGAAGCTTGGCTCAGCTTTGAGCAGCAAGAAGAAACAGTGTCACCATTTCCCAGAAGTTTAGCTGACAATAGCGGTGATTGCAAATGCTAAGCAAAGTGCTTTTTGTCACATTTTGCTAACAAAGCAGGGGTCAGGTCCTTTCTGCCTGTTGAGATATAAATATCTTAATTAGATCTTTGAAAAAGAAAAAGAAGAAAATCTAAAAGCCTGGAAGGTATTTTATTATTTCTTTGTTATTTTTAGTATTAAAAGTATAGCTCAAGTAGTGCTGGCACCAGGATGCATAATCCACTTACCAGGGCAGAAAGGGCTCTGAAGCTGCACCACAAATGCATCATTTGATAACAGTAATGAAAAAGACACCAATCTATATCTGCAAATAGCATTAGAGCTGACGTGGTTTGAGGACCAAAGGAAGCTGATGCTGAATTTATGGGGCTGACATCTCAAACATTTGAGACCAGAGCTTTCTTTCCTCCTCTGTTTTGTTTCATCCTCCCTTACTTTTTTATTTTTAATAACTTGACCCTCTTTTTGGGTCAGCTCTTAGCCCCACAATGAAAGCAATTTAGTCAGGAAAGGTCTCCAAGTGATTTGGGCCTGCCTTGTCCCAGGGGCTGAGTGGGACCAGCCAGTGCATGCTCATGCACCCTGCCCTGCAGGCCTTGTTCCAGTGCTGCAATGGTGCACATGCTTTGGGATGCCCACACCATATCAATCCATGCCTGCAGTGCAGTGCAGGGCTGGGAAAGCTACAGAGCCACAGGGGAGACACCCCATCCAGCTAGGGACCAGATAGGATCTTGTCCAATATAGGTGTCTCCCTCCATCCCATCTGACACTGTCCATCACACAGCTCCTCGAAGGAGCCTCCTAAAGGAGGAGTGAGATGTTGGAGAAAATGTGTGGGATCGGGACTGAGCAGACATGGTTAAGACAGAAAAAAATACACTACTGCTGCTGCACAGTAGTTCTTTCAGCTAATACCATATGTCTCCAGCTGTGCTGCATCAGCAAAAGACACAAGCCCATTCCCTTACATGAGTTTCTCCAGCTCTTTGTGAGACAGTCTGCTGTCACAATCTCCTATGTCAACAAGTTCCAAGAATTCCCTTCCCCTCTGTATGCTCCTCTGTACAGAAGCAGTTTCTTTCTTTTCTGTTTTAAACCACCCCCTTGGATCCAGTGTTGCAGGATTTGATAAGCTATGGTTCCACTTTAAGCTTGGGCTCCTCTTTACTGATTTTGCATGTGCCTGTCTCATATCCTTCAGTTCAGCCCCAGACTAGTAGCTCCTACCTTTTTAGTGTCCTTTGAAAGTAACTTTTTCATCCCCACAGACATTTTAATTGCTCTTTTCTTTCTGTTGTCTGTATCCAGCATGCTTTCTTGGAGACAATAGACAAGACCTGCATTTTCTGCACAAAATGCATTAAATTTTCCCATTCACATAATTTTCCAGCATTTTGATGGACATGCTGAATAAACTGGTGCCAGCACATTTTTCTGGAGGACATTCCATGAAGACCCATCAGGCAAATGGGACAGCACACAGCTTTACAAAACCATGCCTTTTTTTCTCAATACAGAGTGTTTATCCATGCAGAGAGACTTTTTACAAGGGCATATTGTGACAGGACAATGGGGAATGGTTTTAAATTGAGCATACATTTAGATTACAGATTGGGAAGAAATTCTTTAAGAGTGGTGACAGACTGAAACAGGTTGCCCATAGAAGTTGTGGATGCCTCATCCTGGAAGTGTCTCAAGGCCAGGTTGGATGGGGCTCTGAGCAACCTGGTCTAGTGAAAGGTGTCTTTCACTAGAAAGCCCACAGCAGGGGGGCTGCAACTAGATGGTCTTTAAGGTTAATTTCAACCCAAGGCATTCTATGATTCTCTGTACGATCTTTTTATTTCTTTCTTTCAATAAACTCATATTTCATAATCCAAATTTTTAAAATAGAAACATTAGGTAATTGGGCACCAGATAAAAATTTTCTGTTTCAGATATACTTTTAATACGACCACTAAAATTTAAAAGCACTTATTGCTGCTGCAGTGAAGTACTGGTGAAAAGATTCCTATATGTTCTACACATGACCCTCAGCTGAAGTTAAGCTACATGCTTCTGTTAAAGGAAGTGAAGAAATTGCTTTTCTCAGCCTCAGCTGCTAAAAATAACTCATTGCTTTTCTCAAAATGCAGTGTGTGTGTTTTCTCTGCCTGGGAGAAGGAAAGATCATACCACATGGGAGGTCAGGTTTCCTCTCCAAGTGGATGTTCTTAAAATCTTCACTTAAAAAGAAAAATAAACAAAAGAAAACCTGGTGTTCTACTCCTACCTTGTGACTCCAGGAGCTGGGACATTGGCTCACATCTTGTGGCAGTACTGAGTTGGATTATGAACTCCTCATCCATCAGCCCAGAAACAGATCAAGTTAGGCAGTCAGTACCACTTCCCATTTCACATTAAGGTTTCAGATTTTCATTAAACTTGGGCCAGGAAGGTGCGATCTCTGCCAGAAAAGTGCAGGGAAGCATAGTACTTGTGGGCAGTACAACGAATGCCTAGGCTTCAGAGGGCCATGGCCACTGTCCTCGCCATGCTGCTGTGGCTGTGTCTGCCATGGAAATCACCTGCCCTGCAGCAGTCCTCAAGTCCAGTGCACACAAAGTCAGGGCATTTTGATGACTTGGAGTATATTAGGTTTGCCTTTTATGGGGATTGCTCACTTGAAGCAAGTCCAGGGCTGTCAGGGGTGACAGCACAGAGAGCTCCTCATGGCCAAGCTGCCTCCAGGTTACACGCCACCGTCACCACCTCAGGCTGCTTCCCTTCTGCCAGGGGGGCAGCAGCTAGTTATTGCTCAGGTTGCATAAGGGCTCGAAGGAAACATGTATCCACCTCTCTGGGAGAGCTCAGTTGCAGGAAACACCAGTCCTTTCTTCTCTTCACCAGAAGGTAGAAAATGTATTGACTTACTTTTTTTTTCATTTATATACATGAAAATATGAGTAATTTCTCTTCATATCAAATTAAGTGAGTCTAGTTTAAAAATTAGAGCTAATGTATGAAGAGAAAAAGGAGCCCTGAGCCAGTGGAAATCCCTAACTGTGCCCTGGAGAAAGGGGTGTTTTTAAAAGGTGAAGTGAGTTTGGGAGAGCAATCACTTCTAAAAGCACAGAGAAAATATTTTCCTCATTCAGGATCACTTATTTGTCTGGTCAGAGCTGAGAATTGGAAGGCAAAAGGAAGGGCAGAAAAGTTTAATTTTCCTCTTCTAATCTATGAATGTAAACAAGACATAAAATGAGATTTATTACTGTTAAAATCTTGGAGGTCATTCTGACCAGGAGCTAAATTCAAATAACTGGCTAAGGATCATATTACTTTTGTTTAACAAATCACTTAGTTTTAAATGTTGGACATGTTTTGATAAACCTTCCCTTTCACATTATTCACTCTATGAAAATATGAAAGCAAAAAGAAGAAATTAGGTACCATTCTTCACACATACAATACTCCAGCTAAAAGGCTGTTTGGAGACTAATTAAACCCCAGTTCTCTTCCAGAAGTTTAATCAAGCTCATAAGAACTACTAACTAGAAGAAGCAAATGCATCTTCATCAGCCTCCAGAATCATAAAGAAAGTAAAAATTTTTAATCTGAATAAACATGTTAAACCTTACAAATGAGTGAAAAATAGCTGTGGGTCCAGAGTGTATCCCTAGCTCAGCCAAAAGATATGCTGGATTTTATCTGCAAATGAGAATCAGACTTTTTTTAAGGAAAAAAAATTAAAGCTTACATAGCAAAATGTAAGCAATAATTTAAACTCAAACTCTCTGCTTTTTGATTTAAATCATGATTAAACATGATGCTTTAAATCTTCATGATAAATTAATTTCCCCTCTTAGCAGGACTTTCCTTGTTAAACTGACACATCTAAATTCTCCATCAGAAAGGAGTGGCGCTCAGCTATTAGTGAACACAAATCCCCTTGATGAAGGGGGGCACAGTGGAAAGTTTAATCCTGTTTTCCCATCCCCCTTTTTTCCATTTAATTCTACTTTCTTCTATTTGTTCTGTTATTATCACAGATTCATGGCTTCTTTGTCATAAGGAGTTCCACCTGCAGTTAAAAGCATGGCAAGCAGACTAGAGATTGCCCGAGCATGTGGTAAAGATATTTATCAAGCAAATGCAGATGAAGGTCATATTACCCATATTTTCTTTTAGGATCTGTGTCCATGTGAAACATCCTCCCCCTCAGCCTTGCCTTTCAGGTTTCTGTTTCATGGTGCTCAGACTAAACAAGACCAAATATATTTGTCCAGATAGACTTGTGACAGAAGATGCCCTGTGCAGCCTTGTTCCTTCCAGAGTTACCCAGCAGGTCCCTGGTGTAGCAGGAGAGAACAACTGCCTCTCAGCTCATGTCATCACCACTTTGCACACCCTTTGTTTGAGCAAAGGCTGTCAGTTTCTTGGGAGCTGGGGAGAAAGCAGGCTTGCTTTCTCTCACTTCAGCAGTCAAGCATATCTTGACTCTCTCTGACTGATTTTGAGCACCACAACACCTGGGCACAGAGAGTCAGCTTACAGCACAAAACAATCCACTTAACTGGGGACCTAGGCCCAGCTGCATGCACAACAAAATCAGCCTCCCCATGGAAGTGGGAATGGGTGAAGAGGCACTCTCATGCCCACACTGCCTATGTCTCTAGGCATGTTGCCAAACCTACAGGAATTTATCTTAATGCAATATTGCCTTGAGGGGCCATTGCAGGAAACCCTTCCCCTCCCCAACCCTGTTTATTTGAATACAGTGCTCTCCTGAGAAGATGTTCACAAGCACTGTAAAGTGTGCTTCACTCATCTTAAGTAATTCTTTTGAATTATTTTATATATGCCTGTCAGAAACCAAATGAGGAGGGAAATCGCAATTTTTTTACTAAAACAGTTTTTCCTTTAGTAATCTCTAATGGTCCTTTTGTAAGTTGTGCTGTATCATGATGCTTCTGGCATTTTCTTTTATTTGCCAAGGGTCCATTGCACTGGGGTTTTACTGCTTTTAGGTACCAACTAAGAAAAACCATATGAAGAATCCCTGGTACATAACAGGCTTCTTCATCACACACATGGCAGCAGACACACAGTGGTAGGGCAGAAGGATGACTGCCAGTGAGAACTGTGCAGATGACAATGGAAGACAAGCAGCTCCCAGCCTCAATGACTGAATTGATTGTGGGAAGGCGAAACCAATGGTTTTGTCACCAATCAGAACACCGTGCAAAAACAGAACTCCGTGCAGATATCAAGGAACATGGGCCAGAACTTACTGACTTAATGGCATAAATGCTTGCAAAACAGCACTTACTCATTTTCTTAATTTGTGTAAACAAACTGTATTATTATATACAGATTGCTATTAACTTAGTACTCTAAGTAAAACTACTAATGGGGTATTATTAAAATGGTCAATAAACTGCAGATAACTACTGCTCCAGAGTGAGCCCAGATGTTTGGAAATATGGCCTCTCACAATGGGATGTGTTACTGTGTTGCATGGATTTAACGTTTTCATTTTCCTCCTTTTTGTGCTTCATGGCTGTCACTTATATTGTCATTTTGTAGCTAGCTTATCATGCTTGCATCCCAAAGAACCTGCAGTGGACTGAAAGGGAATATTTCCATTAGTTGCTATCTCTTGGAGTATAATGCTTTTTAGGATGGTAAGGGGAGATCCACATTCATAGGATTTTGCATGCCACAAATGCTGTTGAACTCAGTTCTCTGCTGTGTTAGGCAACACACAATAGGTGTACAACACAGTCAGGACTTGTCTGTGACTGCCTATGCCATATACCCTCCATGTGCCTCAGAAAGCTTCCTGGCACAGCCTAAGGGTCATATGAGCTATTTTTCCAGTCACAGAGTAGTGTCCTGGATCCAAGAGATACAGCAGCACCGGGTGATCACAAAAGCAGATCATACTTCATTGTACAGAACAGAAAGAGCATCAATATCTCTCCACAAATATTTCCTGAAGGAAGGACTGTCTTCTGAATCCAGTCTAAAGTTTGGTGTTAGATCTCACTGTGTTGTGCCAGAGGCATCCACAACAATGGAAGGCTCATGCCATAAGAAGTCTTCTCATGACTATGGTCAGTTACAGGAGTGGTGTTGTGGAATGGTAACATTCTTCACATCTATCTTTTAAAATAATATTTAAATAACACACAGTTTGGTGTGAATTTATAAATAAATCGTAAATGGTTCACAAGCTAGCAATTCATGCTTTCTTGTTGTACAAAGAGGACTGTGAAGAGACAACAGTCCATAAACGCAGCACTGGTTGCTCACATTTGCCTGAGCTTGCTTCTTCTAGAAATCTGAACAGTTAACTCAACTTCTTGTCCTTACAAGTATTTAGACACATTTGGACACATTCCCATGACTACATGTCACGGGAAAATAAACAGTTTTGCTTTGAGTACGTCCTTCAAAGCATACTAGAGAACACTTGTGTTTTATGCCAGCAATCGTGAAGGATTCCCTGGGCTGACAGGGCAGGAACCACAACTGACTATGCCAGATGTTTCTCATATGAAGGACCATGTATTTTAATTTTCCTGCCCAAGGTCTCAGCTGAGATACCACCCACGTGAGGGCTGGTTCCTCTCTCTTTACAGGCGAATAAGATGCAGAGCTCATACATTGCTTTAAGAGAGGTTCTCTCTGTTAGAGAACAGTGGGAGCTACCGAGGCAGCCAACAGAACCAAGAGGAAGAACCGCAGGGCACGTTGCAGCAGCAGGACAGCGGTGCCTGCCCTGCGCCGGGACAGCGGTGGCCTGTAGAGGCGCGGTGCTAGCCCTGCAGTGGCACCTGGTGGCCCCGCAGGACACCTACACCCGCGGCGCAGGCATCCCGCGCCAGCAGCACGGGTGGGCGCGCTCCTCAGCCGCGGAGATTTTTTTTATCTCCTTACCCGCGGAGATATTTTTTGCTGCTCGGGTAGCNTTGACCGTGCAATGCATCCACAGGGCTGAGTCAGTCCCGTCATCTCTCAAGGTTATCTTGCCCAATCTGCTACTGCGTGTCTAGGACAACTTTACAGTCAGTCCTGCTGCTGTCTGGGACATTGGGATGTTGATGCACAGTACAGCATTTTGGGTACTCACAGTTGTCCCTGGTACCTGTGGCAGACCAAAGGACAGACTCACCTATCTCTCCAAATTAGGCAATCTCCACCCATCTACCCCAGATATCCTTCATGCACCACTATTGCCATCCAGCCCATGTCAGGGCAGATCTCAGGGCTTCCTCTGAGGACAGCAGGATATATCAGGGGACACATCTGCAGGTGAAATCTAATGTTTGGTCCCCTTACAGAAGAAGTCAGTTTCTGAAAACCGGACTTTTAAAGTGGCAAAGTATTCAGATAATTGCAGGTGTTGAATTAGTTAGTCTCTTTTCCAAAGACGTCCCTAGCAAAGAATACTCCAGCAAGACAACTGTCTGAGTCTGCAAAGAGCCTGGAAAGAAATGCTGACAAGGATAATGTCCTCTGGCATCTTAGCCATACATTCAGTCATGGGCAGAGAAAACACCATCAGGAAGCTGAGCACTTCCATAGAAATGAGAAACATCTCTCTGATGGCTTTTGTCCAAAGTACAGGTAGGAGTACTTTCAAATAGCAGCTTGTGAGAAGGTAGAGCAGGCACAGTACAGCCTCTGGCTGCTCTCCATTGATGCTGGAGTGTATTTCAAAGGCAAAATACGGCCTAGAAGGCTGAAGAGAAAAGGAGTCTCACACACACACACCTTAGTCTGGCTTCAGAGAGCTGTATCTGATTCTCCACAGGCAGAAACATTTCTACAGTCTTGCAGCTTTCTCTAGTACCCAAATCACTGCTGCTCCTGTAGTGTTCACTAGCATTCCCTAAGTTGGTTTCTGGCCCAGAAAACTAATCTTTTCCTCTAGAGCCCTAAAGTCAGGTTGGAGGCATGCCTTTTGGACAGGTTGGAAAGCGGATGCTAGAACTGCTGCAGCATGTGGTCATAGATACACCCCAGTAACCCCACCTGATAAGACTGGGTGGCTCTATAGTCACCACCATTCTCCCATGACGCCACCAAGCTTTTGCATTATCTACAGTCTTCTGAGTCCTGGAGCTCTCACCAGCTCCCACACTGTGGGCTGGTGTTTCAAGCATTAAGCCTTTACCATGGATTTACATTTATACTATTCTGATAATGTACAGCAACTCCTGAGTAGGATTATATTACATTACACTTAGTATAAGCCTCTTTGCAATGCCCCAGTTGTATAAAGAGGATCCAGTGACTCATGTTTCCTTCATGGTTGGCTCTCCATCACCAGGTTATTGGACAAATTTGCTCTTGGATGAAGCTTTAATTAGTTTTGATTAGCAATCCTAGAGCAGATGACACAACGTGGGTCATAACAGCAAAAGTGAGTTTTGTATTTGTGAGAATAAAGTAACAAACACTATGTCCAGAGGGGGAGATAGTGGGTATACAATCTCCCACTCAGTGTGGGGATGGGGTAGCAGCAATTTCCACCACGCCTGAGAGCTGTGAGAGTTCTTCCTACAGCAGCAGGAAAAGTCCAATCGTTCTCTTAAAAAAGGATTCTTAAAAACCCAATAATAATAGTAAATCATGTAGACATCATCTTCCATCATCTCTGAGCTGGGCAAGCCTCAAAAAGATGAGGTTTTGTTCTCAAGTGCTTGCATCTATTTGCTTCTTTAACACCCTAAGATTACATTTAGGTCATCTCTATAATGGCATTTCCTACCCACCACAAGTAGCGTCGTACTGGACACATTGGTCTTCTGCAGGAGACTGAGGAGGGGCCAGGAGCAGGGGCTATCAATTAAAATGCTCCACAGCAAGGGGGCAGAGACTCACTTTTCTTTGGGCCCCAACAAGGCTGTTCAACAAAACTAAGATTTGAAGACACTTCTTCTGGTGCAGCCTCAAGCTGCACCAGAAGAAGTTCAGGTTGGAGATTAAGAGGAATTTCTTCACAGGAAGGGTCAATAGATACTGGAATGGGCTGCCCAGCGAGGTAGTAGAGTCATCGTCCCTGGAGGTGTTTAAGGAAAGACTGGATATGGCACTTGGTGCCATGGTGTGGTTGACAGGGTGGTGTTCAATCACAGGTCGGACTTTATGAAGCCAACTTTCTCAACTTATTGGTTGGAACTTATTGGTTCTGTAATTCTGTAAAAGTGCAGTCCCTCTGTCACACTACCCTGTGAGTCACTCCAAACCAACAGTGACAGTCAAGATGTCCCTGTGGCCATTGCCTACTGCCTGGATTCCTGGTCACATTTTGATGTGGGCTTTGATTTGGACCAGACAGTCTCTCAGACAGGAGAAAAATTTTTATTTAATTCTAAGATTAAGTATTTGGGGGCAATGAAGGGTCCTAGAGTCTAAATCTAATTCCATTATTACTGGGTTTTTGTGTGTACTGCTCTCATTCCCAGAATTAATCATCTTGGGTTTCTGTGGTCTTTGTACAAAACACCCGGCATGGAGAGAAAGGATGTATTTTTGCTGACTCTGGGAAAATGGTAAATAACCAAATGTATATGTCAGGAACAGGGAGTAATAGCTTCAAATGCAAACAACTGTTAGCAGCACATTTTAGTGCATTAATAATTTACATTCCATGGAAAGTTTAATTTATGCAAAGTGAGAGTTTTGTGGTGTAGTTACTAAAAGCATACATGATTCTGGGGTAACAAATCAATAGTGAGCCTGTGACTGCCAGGGCTCTTGGTTCCATCACAGTTTTTGCATACAGTTTGCACAGTGTCTTTCTCAACACACCTTATTGGACTCAGTTACTGAGTCCAGTCTCATCCATATAAAAAAAAAGGTCTTTTGAGGCCTACCCAGGCTAAAGAAATACCCTGAATGCTAAAATGTGTGCAGCAAAATATTTAGAAAGGTTGCCAACAAAAGGGAAAAAACACACAATTACCTTCCAAACCTCATGACTCTGAACCAGTAGTAACTGATGCAATGTCTCTCCAGCTGCTGCATCTCAAGCTGCTGCAGATCCAGCTCCACTCTAAGGACTCCCACAGCTAGTATCCACTGGAAGCCTGAGGACATCCCACTATCCAGCAGACACGTGCTAGTGGGCCAGAAGGAGATGGGTTCTCTGCTGACAACATATGTCATTGAAAAGGAGACTGACAAAGCTCCCAAGCTGTCCTAAAGCTTGCAACAAAAACCATCAAACAAAAATGGCTTTCCTTAGGCTTCCCCAAACATGCTGATTGCAACATGTTTCAGTCCTCTCAGCCTACTGCCCCACTCACTCCTCCCCGGCCAGGGAGCCATGCAACCACATTTCTGCATACCCAGGAGACCCACAGCCCAGAAAGGTTGTTCTCTGTTGAAAACCATCAGAAAGGAACACGCAGCCTCTTCCCAGACTCTTGCCCTGCACCTGAGCCAAAAGATAAAACTTTTGGCTAAGTCTCTTTTGATTGTGCTTTTCCCAGACTCTCACTCCCTCCAGGTTTGGGATGGAGAGCAAACGAACTTGAAGGAGAAAGCGATAGGTTAACTTGGTGTGTGTGTTTAGTTTTGGTATGGAATCGGGAAAACAAAATGAACTGGGTTCCATGGACTTGATGGTGCCCAAACTTAATGTTTCAGGGGGAAAATCCTGGATTTAAGAAGATGGGTTACACAAATGTTTTTCATTCTACTTTGCCTTGCAACCTTAAGCAATCTTCAGGTCAGTTTTTTCCTGCAGAATATATGTGCATATATTAAACAAGATTGATTTCAAGACATTTGATTGATCAGATGCAAAATAATGTCTCTACACCCTATCTTCTTCCAAGGCCAGAGAGTGATCAGCAAATGGCCGCAGGTTTTTAATAATTGATTCATTAACCCTGAGTTTAGAAAACTAACTAAAAACAAGGTCTGCACATGAGGTTTAAACACCTGTGGTTTAAAAACACTTAGGGGGAATGTCAGCAGGACACAGCAGCGTATGTCCATACCACACCACCCTACCCAGCCTTCCATCCCTTGTGCTCTGCAGGAAGTGCACCTGAGAAGGGTAGTTCACAAGCTCTCTCTTTGCATTAATTACAGAGCCTGGCCTTAACCCTGGTCTGGTTTGTGAGCAGTCCCCACAGAGCTGTGGAGCATGGCACTACAGTGTCAGTCATACGAGACCTCCCCACTGTCACCTCATGCATACGCAGCAGCGACACACTTTTGTACAGAAGCACACAGCCACCCTCATTGTATTTCATGTCAGGCTGATGCTGTGCTGCTGACAAAAGAGACCATCACATGCTCTGAAAATGTGCACTACCAGCACCAAGATCTTTGCTTTTCTTTAATGTCTGCCACAAGCAAGCATTTGGCTTTGTTTCTCTGTAAATGCTGCAGGAGAGAGGAAAGCTGGGATTTGACCTCTGAAGAACACAATGCACAGTTGTGTGCCCACAGCATAGGATCAAGGTTTGTCTTGCACTGAAATGAACACAGTTAAAGTCCTCCTTATGTTTTTAATTACTTCTTCAGTCTTCAGCTGTTCATTTTCTAGGGCAAATGCTCCATTGTGCCTTTAACGTATTCCAAGCACACTAATCTCATATGATCTGCTGTGTTAACACCCCCACTCCACTAGGCCCTTCCAAAGTGTTGGCTAGTGTCAGTGTTAAGGAGATTTTTGAAAAGCTAACAAATATGCAAATTTGAACCAATATGGGAAAAGCAGGTCAAGTGATCAGAGTTCAGAGGAGGAAAGAAATTTTAAAACTCAATTCTGTGCATGCTTGGGATCAAAGCAATGTGGCAAGAGAGCCCCATCACTGGAGTGCTGCAGGAGGGCATGGAGGAGGCAAAGCACTGTAGGCAATGGGCAGCCCAGCTGCACAGCACTCTGCCATGAGAGAGGGCACTGTTAAGGACTCATGGATAATGGCCAGAGGGTCGCCAAACACAAGGGGTAGCATGGGGGCATCTGCTGCAGACCACCTCAACAAGAGGTGAAGCAACTCTTAGGAAATTAAAGGAAGCTTCACGATGGCAGGGCCCAGTGTTCCAAGTGACATTCCCCACTAGCTGTAGCTTCTGGAAGGGCCCTGTGCTGGGGCACAAAAAATCTACTGGGAGTGGAGCCAAATGGGCAGTATCTCCACTGGGATGGACACACAGGGCAGGGTGTGGTGGAGGGCAGGGTCAGTGACAGCCCAGCAATCGCCCAGCAAGTCTGCAGGAACGAAACAGATGAAGATTGAGACAGAAGAACTGAGAACAGGTACAGGCATGGCACAACACAGCCCAGACAGGGACTTGGGACCTCAAAAGGTATGACAGGGGAGGGCCCAGGGGAGGCTTCTCCCAGCTCCTTCTCACACTCACCTTAGCTGTTTCCCTGCAGCTTGACTCCAGATACCACTGCACTAACCCAGAGCCTGCCTCGAGCACAGGCAGCCATAACCCAAGAAAGACAAGTTTGAGGTTCAGGCCTCTAATACAGTGAAAATGAAGTGGAGAAATGTTTGCAGTGAAAAAACTTGTGTTTTGTTTCCCTACACAACCAGATGTCACAAGGACAGGTGGTACAGGTATATCAGAGGGAGCTGGTAAAAGGTAGAGGCTGGATGTAGAGAGGACAAGAGAGAGTAGTAGGAAGGTTAAAAGCAATCTTGAATCTCAGTTGTCTGTGCTCTGTCCTAATTTTCCTCCAGGAAAAAGAGAAGGACCATCTCTAAGGATGATATCCAGGGTCACCTCCTTCCCCAGACTTTCCCAGTCCCACCAGGGAGATGCTGCAGATTTCTGAGACACCTCCAAAGTTGAACGCAGGCATTTTCCGAAGGGGCACCCTGGACTTGAAGTTTTGTACTTCAAATGCAAAGGTCACTGTGGGCTCAGAGGCCACAAACATTTATGACTCCAGGGGTGGCTGACAGGATTAGTTCAGTGGAATAAATGCAAACCCAGTAGGAATTGTCTTTGTCATGTCAATATGCCACACCAGAGGAAATCAGGACATCTTGTTACCACCGTGTAAGAGGTTTGGAAGCATGCATTTCATAAAGAATCAGCTCTCATTTTTGGAAGTACAGAGTTTTCCTCAACTATTCTGCTATTGTCTTTCTAGGGCAAAAAGAAACCAAAAAAAGAAAGGACTGTACCATCTGCATCTGTCAAACAAACTGCATCCCTCTGTTGGCTAGAATTACAAACCTGTACATGGCAGGAAAGTTAGCAAATCTGCTAAATAAAAAATTCTGCTTATTCCTTCTCAGAGCAGTAGAGGGAGAGATCAACCTAGAATTCGTGATGGTCAGTCTTTCTTACACTTGATAAGTCTGCACAAATTCTTGCCATAAATCTCCCACAGTGATGTTCACAAACCCTCCACCCAGCACAGGAAAAAAGATTCTAGAAGTTGATTAAAAAATGAAGAGGCCAAATGGAGGTTGCCCTGAACTAGCTTGTGGGGCCCAAGAATTTACCCTGTATAAAGAATGCACTGTGAGAGGACTGACAATTAAACCACAGTACACCTCTAGGCAACTGCTCTGGAGACTCATCTTTCTACTGTGTACAGCAGTGGATGAACATGTCACCTCTTCTGAAACACAGGCTGCTGACCACTTCATATATCAGAATGTGGGTTGCAATCCTTCTTTCCCTCACACTCCACCAAATAAAAATGCAGGATAATAAACCACTAAAAACTGAGATAAATATGTCTTATATCTTTGGATTATATCTATCTACCAGACTGCTCAAGATGGTCAGGATATGACAGATTCCACAATAAAAACAAAGGAAAAAACCATCCAATTGTGCAGCTCCTGAGGTCTTTAAACAACATGGCTTGAGATTTTTGGCCAAGAGGAAAGCAGAACATCACAAAACAAAACAAAGCAAAAAAAAAAAAAAGAAAAAACAAAAATAACAACAACAAAAAGTAGTCCTTCATGTTTCTTTATCATCCTGGGAGGTGAAACAGACATTCAGGGCAATAGACAGGCATTCAGCAGTTCCCTTTGCAAATGTTTTGGGGTTTATGTCCAGCCTTCAGCCCTGATCTAGGGAACCCTGTAAGTCACTTTAGTTAATGTCACTAACTGAAGTGACATTCCTGAAGAACTTCATTCGTGAAGCCTGGTCATCATTTGCACTGCAGACCACTGGAGAAAGTGTTTAAGATATGCCCAACAGATGCAGTGCGTCACACTAGCAAAACTAGTGGTGAGAAATTTCAGTGGGAATATTTTGCTTAATCAAAACTAAATACATTCTCATAGAAAAAAATAACTGATACTAATGACCAATACTCTATTGTTCACAGCCACAAAACTCATCTTTCCTTTGACAGATTTAAAAGTAATTAAAAATTCACCAGCTATTCACTGAGGAAATTTCTGGTGAGGAAATTTTCCCAAAGTAAGTAAATTTCGCAGCCGAACTCCTTGGAGTAAATGTTATTCACATCCTTCTCCATTGCCACTATTTGCCTACCCCTTCATAAAAGAGAAGTGTGTTTGACAGAAATTTTAAAAGAGCCTGGTGCTAGGAACAATTCCATGGAAATTATCACTGAAAATCTGCCTTTCCAGCAATGTGAAGAACCCTAGATTAGTAATTCCATTTGCCTGTGTCATCATACATGGGCATGTGTATGAATGAGTGTCACTCATCTGAATGGCTCCAGACAGTTACTGCCATTTTGCAGATCCTGTGAAAGTTGACTCCTTCACAGACTGAGGTTGAAAGAACTTGGGAAGAAAACTGCAACAGTCTAAATACCAGGCAAAGGTGTGTCTTTTGGCAAGTGATGACTAAAATCGCCAAGTTTTATACTTTGCCAGATTAAGTAATTTGAGGTTTTGTGTGTTAAAAGAGGAAGGCTGCCTACTTCTCCTTGGGCCTTCTAAAGACTTCAACACCAATGGACTCTGTATTATCCCTGCCCTTTTAATCATAAAATTTCATGCTTGCACATGATACAAATCCTACCATCAGAACACAAATACATCATCAGAAAGGCAATAAGATAAGTCAGATCAAAGCCAAACCTATTTCTGGGGAGTCGAGATACTCATGTGCTCTGCTTATTTTTAGCAAATGATGGTGGGTAAATCTAAGCCAGCACGTTTTCATTCAATCTGTCCCCGGACAGTAACAGATGGTGCTTCCTCGTGCCAACTACTAATGTACGTTACATTGGCATTCAGTGTCAGGACACAAAGCTTGCCAAGTCTCTGCTTAAATCTGCTGATGCCAGGAAATTTGATAATAAACAGCTAGCCAGGGACACAGTCCCAAGTTTTTAGTCTACCTCCAAAGCAGCAGAGAAGCTGTACCTGTGCAATGATGTCAGCTGCTCTGCACCTTGTGGCTATCAACAGAGCAAAGGAGGGTCCTGGACTGCGGAAGAAGGGGTCTTGAGACTAAGCAGGTATGTACCTAAAGACAGAGGGAGGGCCATCTGCTTCAGGGTAATTAGCTGTGTGCTTAAATCTGGGCTTTGAGAATCCTGACAACCAGGACCTTAATGCTCAAACATTTGAACAAATGACAATTAATATAAATCATTCTAAATATAAATATATGCATATATATGTGCATATATTACCTGGCAGAATGATTTGACTGTTTAGCATTTCTCAATGCCCCTTGAGCACCAACCATACTAAATTCAGTCTCATGGGTCTACTTCCCATGGCTACTAATCCAAAATTATAAGGTCACCTGCAAAAGAAAATTCCACAGAACTCCTCTGAGGAGCTCACTCTGTTTTACAGGTCCGTTGTGTTTATTCTTTGAATACAAGCATCCAAAATTCTTCAGCTGTAAAATTCTTGTTCTTTTCCACCAGGTGCCTCAGTGCCCAGGCTTCTTTCTTGGATTGCTCAAAGCTTGGTATCCATATCTTTTGGAGAGAAATCCAGCCAGGGTTTGACGATGAGAACCAGAATGCCTCTGGTTTGGGGCAGCTCAGATGATTAACCTGAGCCTCCCACCGCTGGGGCAGCCATCCCTGGCAATGAAGACAAATAAAAGGGGTTATTCAGGGACCCAGGCAAACAGAGAAGAAAAGTCCTATGCCATTAGTAAACTGTCAAATCACGTCAGTTACACTTTTCTTCCCACTGCAGGCTCTACCATGTCCCTGTGGAAGGCCTCCCCTAAGTGTCTGGGACAAGAACAGTCATGCTGACGAGTCATGCATCTGAGTCTCAGATAAGGTTTGGCTGCAAATGAGCAGCACCAGCCCACACAAAATGAAATTACAAGACAAGGAGTTATATTTTCATCATTATATTGTTTTCATCTTAAATATGCACACACTTACTGAGATTATTTTTCTAATGGAAAAAAACAAGCCATTAATCTGGCCAGGAGAATAAACTGGTCTTCATAATTTTATTGACTAGAGAGCCACAAAAGCACAGGGAAGTAATATCTGTATCTATCTATTCGCTATCTTTCCATGGCTGCATTCCTAATTCAAAGAGAGAACATATGTCCAGATTTGCACTGGTCTCAAACAGCAAAGTCTAGTTAAGTGTAATACTTGCCAGTTTGTAATTCTCATCACTTCAGCTCACCTTAATAACTTCAAAAGTTTTCTCCATCTCCCTTCTACTGGCTGACCATTTAATGCATTGCTCAGATGGGGATCAGCTAAAATACGGCTCCTCACAAACTCACAACCTGGCTTAGAAATTGTTTCAGTGTTTAGTCACCAAATGTGGCCACAGACAATGGCATGTATATAGACATATATGTATATATAGAACCTGACAGTCATAGAGTGCTTAAGACAGATCAGAAGACAGGGATCTCTAGTTCAGTTCCCTCTTCCAAACAGGTGTAATCATACATAATTGCCTAGGGCAAAATTGAGTTTAGTCTTAAAACACCTCCAAGTTTAGTCTCCAAAACACCTTAAAACAGAGATCCCACAACCTTTTTGGGCAACCTCTTTCCTCTTTCATGTTCCAGGTCATCTGAAGAAGGTCAACGTGTTAGGCTACTTTCTGCAACATGAAGAAAATCTCCTCCCTGAACAACTCACGCCTTTAGCTGAAAATGACCACCAGCTCAGTGGTCAATGTCATGTGCTCACACACTGCACTGCAGCACTGTGAGGAACATACGTTCTCAACACCTGTTTACATGAGGATGCACAACCCAATGGCACTGGAATACCATGGCCATCAGCTAGCCGGAAATCTGGTAACCAAACTTCCTGGGACAAACCTGACCCTAGTGCCATTTTAAAGCCTCTCTGAGACACAAACACAAATTCACACATACCTTTTCTTTCTGTCTGATGTTTTCCCACACTCTGTTACAAACCATGCACTCAAAGGTGTCAATGTAATTGTCCTGAGTGATATCTTGCACTCCCCACCTGCGTTCCTTCATTGCTGTAAGCAGTCTTGGGTTGGAAATGTCCCCTTTCAGTTTCCATTGTAGATAGGACTCATATTCTTCATCATTTGTATCCAGTGTTTTGATATAGCGGGCCAGATCCCGAGGGTGTGAAAAACTGGATACCAGGATTGCACTCTTGTTACTAGGAAGCCAGTCTACAATGCTGGGCGACCCAAAGTACACTGGCACCACTCCCAACTTCAGTGGCCGCCAGAGTTTTTCAGTGATGTAATCTTCACAGATAGCATTTTCAAAAGCAAGAATGAACTTGTACTGTGCCAGTATTTTTAAAAAGTTTCCATCATCCATGGCAGCTGGATTTCTGAGATGCTGAGGAAGGTCTCTATTATGCAAACATTCCCCATAAGAGTCTACTTCAATGTGGCACATCAGCTCACGCACATAGCTGTCCCGGTCAGAAGGGGGGTTGCAGTCAGACTGCACGTACACAAGCGGTGCAAGCCTTTTCCTCAGGCTGTTTTTCATCTGCAGTGGGATCATGAACCTCAATGACTTTAGGACTTCTACACCCTCAAGATATTGAGTGGTCAGTGGCAGGTGAGAGTGGCGGCTAAATGTTGCAGTGTGGTTGAATAAGGTGATGGTTGCTTTGTGGAAGAGTTTGTAGTTGTTTTTCGGTGACTCTTCATGAAAAAGGGCCCAGTCATGATATTCTTTACGAGGGAGAGGTAAACTGTCTATACTGAAGTCAGTACCTAGACAAAAGCAAACAGTGTTCATCCTGCTCTTATTTGTCATGTGACACTAACTACAATGACACAGAAGTCTAGTTTTAATTTAGTATCAGCGCTACAACCATCACATTTCTGACACTATAAGGCAATTATTTCAAAGAATGCAATTAATGTAAAGGCACAAGAGCATAATAACAGATAAAACTGAATTTCATAGCAGAAGAATCTAGAGAAATGGGATCAGTAGTTAATATTAGAAGTGGTTTCCTCATGTCATATTAGTTTATATGTCATGTCATATTAGTTTAAAGACCTCTCATTTCAAAGGATCACTAGGAATTCCATATTTTAATGCATATTTTAATGCAATGAGACTAGTAAGATATTTAATAATCCCCTGATTCTCTAAATAGGGGAACAGATGGTATTTCCTCTGTGATGTGAGGAAACTGGTTACTGCAGAACTCAGTTTGGTTCTAGTACTAAATGGATGCTGAAACTAAACTAAACTAAATGGATGCTGAAATCCTGGACAGGATTAAGGAGAAAAAAATAATTACTTCAAGTTTTGAAAAGACATTTTAGTGTAGAGACTTAGGAAGCCAAACTATTAACTTTTCAAAGAGAAAATTAAGAGGTAATGTATCACAGCTGCCTACCAGATACAAAAAGAAGTAGCTTCTGGCAGAAGACAGCTCCTCAAAGTAATGCCAATAGTAGAAGAAGAATAATGTCTAAACTCTAAAACCAGTCAACTGCAGAATTTGGGAAAACAGTGGTCAAAGCTTTAGGACAAACCTAGATGACTTTTCTCAAAGGCTGGTCTGTGCAAAACTAAGTTGAAAGTACCAGCTCATTAATGCAACACTTGCCCTCCCTTCATTACTTCTGCACTACACTCTTACGACCAGCCTTACTGCAGATTAAATGCAAACATGCCCCATTTCTGTCAATGTACTTCCTCACTGTCCTAGAACTGTATCTGTTTTCCACTCAAGTAAAGGCACTGAACATACAAAACTTTTAGCTAATATTGTCAAGCAAGAGAGGTTTAAAAACTGAAACTAACACTGAAGAGCTGGTTTAGAAAATATCACAAATTCTTATCTTAAGATAAACTACCATCTGTGGCAACCTAACCTTTGTGTAGCAAACTCCATGGATGATTGCATCTAGGACAATTGGGAATATAAGGTCTTAAACAAGTTGTGTTCAAATCAACTAAGGAGAATGGCCAGTAAGCAGCAGATTCTGTGGAGGCAGGGCAATGCTTTCTCCACGCCAGCTTCCCTCTTTCAGCATAAGACAGAGATGCACAGTCACAAGAAGCAGGGTCAAATAGTGGCCATATCTCTACAGGGGGCTATGGACCACAAACAGTCGCAAAGCACCCCAACTCTTATCAGGAACTCTCCATCAGAAGACTGCACATGCCTTGTACTGTTGCATCAGACACAAAAAATTCCCACCCTGGGAAAGGATCTAGGTGTTTCCATGCCAATTTAAATGTATATTACCCAGCACAATTTAAATGTATATTACCCAGCACACTCTTTGTTTTGTAGGCCCCTACCCTCAATGAATGAAGACTGCAACCATTACTCCTATCATGGACATCAAAATTGCAATGATCAAGAATCATCACTGGATTCATCAGAGGCAGTTTTTTTCCTCTTCACTATCTACTTCCTTCCTTTTATCCCTTCCTCCTCTTTTTCTCTTTCTTTTCCTTACATATTTTCTTCATGAGATTTTTATGCTGTTATAGGAAAGAATCAGAAGAGCCACATACCTCCTTTGCACTGCAATTAAATTGTTTTGAAATAAACCTGGCTGATACATACACACCAGTCATTCAGAGTTGTTTCACTCTAATTCACCCAAGGGAACAGGAACCTCAGTTACCATCCCTCAGAGGTGGGTCATAACACCATCTCACTCACACTTGTAACTTTTCACTCTCCATTCTCCCCCTGACCTCAAACCTCTGATGGCAAAAAGAAGGGGGTGCTAGCAGAAGTCTTACGCAGAATACTGATCTAAAAACTAAGATATAAAGAAGATTTTAAAAAACGCCCAGTGGTCCTTGCAGCTGTATGAGCCTGCCAAAATGACTCCAAGGATGACCTTATAAAACTAATATGAGACTTCATTACTGCAGCAGAGATAGAAGTTAGCTGTCAGTAATATAAAAATCTCCTATAGAGCAAGATCCTTCAAGAGCATCAGGTGGGGTTTTTTAAGGCCACTAAACATTGACCTTCTGTCTTCTACTCAGGTCCTAAGTCCTCAGCACTAAAAGGATGAAAGGCTATGCCACTCAATGAAAAATGCTACTTGCTTCTTCTGTTTTTGATGTGTTACCTTGTTTTTGATTTGTTATTTTGTGACAGAAGAAGGTGACGAAAACTTAAAGTTAATCAAATTCTCATGGAGAAATTCATAAAGTCTGGCTTTGAAAACACTTTGTTCTAGGTCATGCCAAGAGAAGTAACAGTGCATACCTACAACAATGAAATGCTGTGGATTGAAATCACAGCACTGCAGCTCGGTCTCTTACAAGGGTGCTCCCTCTTTCAGGTAGTATTGCAGGGAAAAGGGGGTGGAAACACAGGCAAGAAGAGAAAGACACAGAGAGAAAGACAAAAAGGCAACATGTAAAACTTAGCAAACTAGGAGATAGTTAAGCCAGGCAAAGAGAAACTTAAAGAAAAATGCACTATAAAATCACAGAATCTCAGAATCATTTCGGTTGGAAAAGACCTCCAAGATAATCAAGTCCAACCTTTGACCAATCACCACATTGTCAACTAGACCATGGTACTTAACGCCATGACCAGTTGTTTCTTGAACAACCCCGGGGATGGTGACTCTACTATCACCCTGGGCAATCCATTCCAATGTTTATCAACACTTTCCATGAAAAAATTTCTCCCGATGTCCAACCTGAACGTTCCCTTGGTACAGCTTGAGGCCGTGTCCTCTCATCCTATCACTGTTGCCTAGGAGAAGAGGCCAACTCTCACCTGGCTACAGCCTCTTGTGAGGCAGCTGTAGAGAATGATAATCTCACCCCTGTGTCTCCTTTTCTCCAGGCTGAACAACCCCAGCTCCCTCAGCCATCCTCACTGGACTTCCTCTCCAGACCCTTCCCCAGCTCTGATGCCCTTCTCTGGGGCATGCTTCAGCACCTCAATGTCTTTCTTGAAATAAGGGGCCCAAAACTGGACAGTACAGATCAGAGCGCATCAGAACGACTGAATTTAATACAACACTTAATCAATCTCAGTCCAGCAAGAAGAATCAAAGGGAAGATAACATCAGCATGCCCCCCATCCCATGAGATGAAGGAAATAAGGAAGCATATGATGGAATAAAAAAAGCACCACAAG
>VXBC01001327.1:35427-52752 GCA_013399945.1 Ploceus nigricollis | reverse complement strand
ATAAAAAATAAAAAAATATAAAAAAAAAAAATATAAAAAATAAAAAAAAAAAAAAGAAAAAAAAGCTACAGGGAGAATCTTATGTCCAGTATAAATTGTCTTTTACAAATGTGAGAGTAAACTATGTCCAGAAACCTGCTAAAAATGAAGAGCAACAATCCTTCTAATACTGAAAAGACAAATGAAACTACTACCAGAGACCACAATCACCAGACTTTACAGCTTTCCTGTGATGCAATCCAGCTTTCTTTGTCTTTAATTGGGTCAGCTTCTCTTCCTTTGCTGTTATTTATTTGCTTTCATGCTTAATCACCATATTATCTGACAAAGCTGACCTACTTGGAGATCTAAAAAGATTAGTGATGAGAAGTTTTTGTTTCATTGCTAACTACCAAGTTTAAGGCTCTTCTCTCCTATGTTTCCAGTTCACCTGTATTCAGATTGAGCGAATGAGATTCAGTATCCTGATTTATTTTATTTCCAGACAAAATATCTGAACATACCANACCCTTCCCCAGCTCTGATGCCCTTCTCTGGGGCATGCTTCAGCACCTCAATGTCTTTCTTGAAATAAGGGGCCCAAAACTGGACAGTACAGATCAGAGCGCATCAGAACGACTGAATTTAATACAACACTTAATCAATCTCAGTCCAGCAAGAAGAATCAAAGGGAAGATAACATCAGCATGCCCCCCATCCCATGAGATGAAGGAAATAAGGAAGCATATGATGGAATAAAAAAAGCACCACAAGACTTGAATTATGAACAATTTCACTTCCTAACTATTAATTTGGAAATCTTGGATATACAGAAGAGAAAGATATATGATGCTAGCAGAAGTTATGCATTTTGGAAGACATCTTTCATTCAGAAGTGATACTCCAAGGACTCAGTGCTCCAGTACAGAACAGCTGGACATCCTTCTCTCTTAGGAACAACACCTCTGAGGCTCTGAGAGATTCAGCTCACACTGACTCAGTCACATTGGCAGCTTATGCTAATTACTACACTCTATGAATTATGTGACACTGAAAAGGTGGAGTTGGGAATCTCTCCCAAAAGCAGAGACAAAGTCTAGCAAGGGGATGACACATTTCACTTTAAAACAAAAGATGGCAACACTTGACAAAGTTATCACCTACACTGAGGGGCTCCCCAGGCCAGGACAGTGAGCTGGGACAAGCTGCAGAAAAGTCAGTGTTCCTAACAAAGCAGTTGTGCTGGAAACATCTACACTCTGTATTTTTGCACAGTACTTTTCTTAATCTTTGGATCATTCTTCTCTTGACTAGCTTACTGACCAAGTACTGGGGAAATTATTGCATTTTCTTTGGAAGGCGAAACTGTGCCCTGATCCAGCCTTAGCCTGGAAATTCAGATATTCAAGTTTTCACTCAGCAGGCTCTTTAGAAGGAAAATCTGTAAAAGTAAAATATACCTTTTTGCAGACTCACAGCTCACTGCATCATGGCAGGGAGGAGCGAGGGAGAGGAAGAGTGAATGAGAGAAAAACTCTCTTTCTGTTTTGGCATTGTGAGATCATTTACTGTGGTTCAAAAATAAGTAACCATTTTGCATATTTTGACACTTGTCNTTGCTTTCATGCTTAATCACCATATTATCTGACAAAGCTGACCTACTTGGAGATCTAAAAAGATTAGTGATGAGAAGTTTTTGTTTCATTGCTAACTACCAAGTTTAAGGCTCTTCTCTCCTATGTTTCCAGTTCACCTGTATTCAGATTGAGCGAATGAGATTCAGTATCCTGATTTATTTTATTTCCAGACAAAATATCTGAACATACCAGTCAGAGAAAAGCATTTTCATTTATTTTTCTACCTAAAACTCAAGTTTTCTTTCAAAAACAACTGTATGGGGGGAAAGAACAAAGTTGATGAAGTAAGACTTACTTTTAAATGATACATCTTTCATGCTCTGTAGACTCACTTTACAGTGTATGTAATGGGAAGTCCCTGGCAGAGCCAGAGCAGCTCAGAAGGTTGCATTAGCTGCTGCTCCCTGTATGGAATCAATACGTTTCTTTCACTACATTCCATTTAGAGTCTGCTAGCAATTTCTTGGCACATGAGGCAGGGGAGTTGCCAGAGAGTTACCAGAGAGTGCATTATTTTTAGACAAAAGACTTGCACAAGTGCAACAAAGGCCTTGCAGAACCTCTGTTAGGGATAACAAGCCAGAAGACTGGAAAAAGTTGGCTTGATCTCAGACTGTCTTTAAATGCCTTGGCAATGACATGAAATTGTCTTTTCTTCCATGAACAGGGAGTGCATGTGATTGGAAAGCAGTATGAGACAAGGCATCGGTCATACCACAGATGTGCATGGTCACTTTTCAGAGTACTTTTACAGAGCACTCATAATGGTATTCAGCACCAGTTTAACTCAATGAGCTGCATAAATTTCCTGTTCTAAATCATTGCCACCTAGAATATTTAATCTCTATGGGGAAAGAACTAAATGGGAGGAAAAGCTACTTCTTTAAAAACAAATAGATTCTTACCGTAGAATAGAAATGCTCTTGTCATCTGATTGTGCTGGTAGGTCTTGTTTATAGTAAAGAAGCAAACATCCTCTCCACACTGACTGAATCTCCCTGTCTCTCCAGTCAGGGGAGACCACCAGAGAAGGACAGGATAGTGATTTACATCAGACTCTGTCTTAAAGCTGCTGTGAAGTTCCTGCTTCTTAAACTGAAAAGCATGTCTCTCCCCAGGCTTTAATTTACTGCTGTGTAAACTGGAGATTACTGACACCTTATTCTCTGAACTGCCCAGTTCGGTGATAACCTTCAGGGAAATAAACATACACATCACAACACATCACTGTCATTAGCCAGGACATCTGCTTGCAAACCAGAATTTAAGTACCAAGCACTAAGTCAGTATGTTAAGTTTCTGCCAATCAAATTGGATGCATTTCACTAACTGCAGACATCAGGTCATCTGATGTCAGAACAGCCAAAGCTTTAATTTGAAATTGTAAGGAGAAGGCAGGAAATACATTTCTGTACTGAGATATGGCCACATCATGTGTGGCCAAAACAACACAACTTCTGCTTTCTCCCTGGAAAATGCATAGGTCAGAAAACAGCCCTTCAGCAGCCAGGTTTCTTCTGAAAATTAGCTGCTAAAAAACTCATTAAGTTTTCTATGGGTCCAGCCTTGTCCCCCAGCCTAACGAGTTCCAACATGTGAAAAGAGGAGGCAATGCTGGATAGAGGCAATGCTGGATAGAGGCAACACAACATGGCATAGTGTCGCAACATTGCTGAGGAACTCCTCCAGTAGCGAAGAATGTATACAAGGAAGGTATCCTCTGGGTTATGTCAGAGTCAGCTATCACCACAAGGCCAACGCTGCTAACATAGTAACTCCTGGTGAAGCACAGACTAGTATGGAAAATGTCTGTTGCCTCTCTCATCTGACAGAATTGTGTCCTGCTTTGAGAGCAATCTCATCATACCCCACCCCCTTGCCCCTGTACCTGGAGTGTCAGCGTAAGGAAAAAGGCAGCCGCAAAGCAGAAGCAAGATGCCCAAAGTATCTTCCTCCTCATCCTAATCATGCTGCACTACCAGACCTGCCAGAGCAGTTACATCTAGGCATTAGGAAGGTTGCTCATCCAAAGTTCACTCTTTGCTGCTGGGTTTTCCCACTTTATTCTTATTGCTCTTCATGCTGACTGCTGCTGAAAAAGAACAGACCATCAACACAGACAGCTCCTTCAAAGCTCAGTGGTTAGTTCCATGTCCACCCATAGCCTTCTGCAGGTGCCAGAGCCACATTTTCAGCTAGGTATCCAGAACGCAGCCTGCACAAGACAGCACTCCTGCTCACAAAGCCCCAGGCACCTACTCCTCCTGCAGTCATCCTGGACATCCTCTCATCCTTGTAGTCAGTGTAAGGAATGCTGATGGCACTGGCTCAGTACAGTGTGAGGGCCACTGCTTTCATGAGTTTCAGATGGCAAGCGGTGCTGCTTTTCAGCAGACTCACAAATAGGGAAGCAATGAAAGATTTTCCTTCACTGGGCAATCTCTGAAAATGCTCCTGAAAAAGGCACACAATTACTTGGCCTTGGACTTACTATATTTCAGTCTCTTGGGACTTCTCTTCACGAACATAAAGAATGCTCATGAAATATGCTCTATGTCCAATGCATAGAGAAAGTAACCACACAATATACACACAAATCTGTCCACACCTAAACTCAGTTAAATTGAACAAGTTCCCCTTTCTGAGTAATCTGCACTTGTGTTGGTCTGCCTCTCTTCAAATAACTTTCCCTTCCCAAATGCTTTTTTTAGCTTTCAGAGAACCCTACTGTTTTCTCCCATGATGGATGTTTCTGTACAAAAATCCCAACTCCTGGCCAAAGGAGAAGTTGTAAAATTCCAGACACGTCTTGAAAAATAAAAATAAAGGACGGTAGAAAGATAGGACTGTAGCACTCCACACACAGATGTAAAGTTTGAAAATGTGGGTGTTCTGAAAACTCAGAGTTATGACAATGAAATTTATGTTGGTTTTCCTGCCAGCTTTGCCCCCATCTTAATCTCAATCAAAAGTTCTAAAGCCGTCACAAAGAGGGATGGGTCCCAAACCTACTGCCTGCTGTAGTACTATCATGGTGGTGCTGACAGCTAGAGGAAAAAAAATTATTCTTTTTCTGCTCCAGCTGACGAAATGAGTTCATCTCTTTCCCTCAAATATCAGAAAGGCCACTTTAGCAAAAGCTGACATGAAACCCTGCTGTGCAATTCTGCTCTGCACAGGCCAGCTGCTTCTGAAGGTCTGTGTGGGTGTGAAAGTGCATGGCTGCCAGTTAAGCACTTCTCAGATCAGGCAGGATTTTCTATAAAGCCTCTGCACCTTCTGTGCCTCCTGCAGTACAGCCAAAAAGGGGCACCAGGAGGGGAAGGGGATGAATTCTGCCCACTGCTGTGTTGGCACACCTGGAGCTGGACAGTATTTTTAACACCATATATCTTACCAGGCCAGTGCATGGCAAAAAGCAAGATTCTGATGATCCACTGAATACCGCCCTAACCCCTGCCCTGGTAAAAAAAGTAGTAGTAATTGTCACATTTTTAGGTTCTAGAGGGGGAACTGACCACAGCATGGCTGTACTCCACCGATTAAGCCAAGGCATCACTGAGCCATGGCTTCATTTTTGTATCTGCGGTGCCAAACATGCAATATTTCTGCACAGCACCGCGGTGCGTACTTGGACTGGGCCAGACAAGGCTCTGTCCCGTCCCAGCTCCACTGGCAAGGATGACCTTGCAACGCTTTCCCACCTCTGTCAGGCTGAGCGGAGGCCCTGAGGACTTGAGGGAAGAAGGATATATCACCACCCCAGGCTGCCCTACGGGAGTACCAGTTCCCTGCAAATCCTTCCANCCTCACCGCCGCCGTCCCCCTCTGGCCGGGTCTGAGGGGGTTTGGGGTGTTTTGCTGCTTTTTTTTTAACTTTCAGCAAGTGCACCCACTTGGAGCGTTGAGGGGCGGCGGGCGCGGGGGCGGTGCGGATGCGCGCCTCCCTCCTCCCAGCCGCGGGGGCGGGAGAAGGGGTCGGCTCTGCCCGGGGTCCCCGCGGCCTGCACAGGGAACACGGAGGACTAATCGCCATGAGAGCGCCGTCACTTCCACCCCGACTGCTCTTCTGCAAACCCTCACTGCAAGACCTCACCCAATTCCCAAAAATAAATCCGCCCCGACACTGATTCCTATAGCTGTTTGCATAATAACTCGCTTTGCGGTTTTGTGGAGGTTTTTTTACAGCAGTGCTGGTGCTATCCTGACGGGAGACTTTACATTGACTGCATGAGGCCAGCGGGCAGTCAGAAAGAGAAATGCGTCACGGCAGATGGGAAGCCCCGAGGAGCTGGGAGAGCCGGCCCGCGCTCGCCGAGGGGCCGCATCCCTCGTCCCTCTGGCGCGGAGCTGCGGCAGGCGTCCCGCAGCTGAGACCGTGCCTTGCTTCCAGCCTTGCCGAGGCATCCCGGGCCGTGTGTACCGACCAGGGAACGGTCCTGTCTGCCTGCTCGAGGCTTTCTGAAGCTGGGAAACACTTTGTGCACCTCTTACCCTTTGTAGATGTTTACTCCAAAAGCCTGGTTCTGCAAGGTCAGCTCGGTACTTACCCTCCAGATACAGACTTAGGAACAACCCAGTCTTGTATATGTAATTCGTTTATCGCATACATACACATTTGTATTAACACAGAAATACCTGATACCTATACGCTTCTCCATAGGTACTTATATTTATACAGAAACACTTGAAAGTGAGGTATCTGCTGTTTCTAACCCAGACACGGCAGGCAGGGGTGGTTGCAAGGGGCTGATTACCTGAGGGAGTGGAGGGAGGAAGAATTCCAGAGGAGGCAGAGGGGATTCCTGTACCTCAGCTGAAATTCATGACTGATAAAAAGTGTAGAAATGTTATGCACACAGCTCATCTCCTTACTCTGAGTGTGTAATGCCGGCAGCCTTCCTGAGAGGATCAGAAGGGCACCCAGCAGGCAATCTGACTCCAGCCCTCTGCAGCAGTGTCCATGACCTTTGCCACGCTGGCTCTGTTCCCTTTCCACTAAGCTATTCTCGCCAGTAGCCCCTTTGGAGCAACATGCACCTCTTATTGCACATACTGCACCAGAAAGCTCCGATTTCTCTCTGAACTACCAGTCTCCTCCTAAAACAAAAACTAGCAACTGACACTACAGTGCTGGAACATACAGATTTACTCATATTCCAGTCTTTGTTTAGTGATTAATCCCACCTCTTGTCCTATTTGTTGCTTCCTCCCAGAAGTTTTAGCTGTTGGTAATATTTTTAAGTAGAAGCTTTCAGGCTGGGTTTTAATATTATCTTTGAAGTTGAATATTATCTTGAAGTGTTTACAGATATTCAATGTGGAACATGAAGGCTCTCTACTCACTTTTAGTCATGAGGGATGCAGCAAGAATCTCCAAGTATTATTTTGCAAAGCAGATTCATGTGAAAGCAGAATCCTGCTTTTGCAGGCCTTATTCAGAGTACCTAGAGTCTGTGAGGACTGAGGTTAGCATGGCACAAAGAGTGTGTAGTTCAGTAAATTAAATTGAGTGGTTGGAAATGGATCAGAGACCTGGTATGTTTTATGGAAGGATTTCCTGTGATCCCACTACATTTTGATCTAGTCTGTAATTTTAAACTTAGTTATATTCCTGGCTTTCACATTTCCTCAGCTGGCAGACTCCAAAATTGCTTTCACGAGGACAAAACTTAATTGTAAAATTAAGTTTTTCAGCTTCCTTCAACAGGCTTGACTTTTCTCAGTTACTGTCCCTCAAACCTTTTGAAGCAGTCGAGAGACACAATAACCCACACTTTTAGACTGAAAATACAGAAGTGAGTCCTGAGGGCAGTCCTGAGGGATAGCTGTATGATCTGCTGTTCGTCCCATGCCATAAACAAGCTGTTCTTGGACCAGCTCAATCCAGTGGCTGGCATCAGAGAGACTCACTTTTGTTTCTTGTCCTGTTATGCCACTCTGAGGAAATAAGCTCTTATTGCAGGATCTGGTTTGTCTGTAATCCATGTTAAATAGCTGGTAAAGATGATACCAGCATAAGCAATGGCAGGGCCAAATCATCACGTAGGAATTCTGGATGAAAATGACCAAAAAAACACAACTGTTGCTCAAATAGCAGAGCTAATAAACCAGATTTGTTAAAGATCTGCATTTTGTGGTGCCCCCTCTCCATGGAGAGCTGTTGGTATCTAACAAACTTGCAATGGAACTTGTTTTTCCATAGGTCAGGAACAACAGCTTTTCTTTCTGCTTTGTCTCTTACAGACAGGATTTACTGCATTTGAGGTTTTTCTCATTCATAGGTACACATTTCCTCTGATCTGTTTTTAATACACTTTGTTTCTTTTTATGCCTGTCTTTGTTCTTCCTTTTTTTATTATTCTGCACATTAGGACATTATTCTTTCTCTTAGGTCCTGCTGGGTATCCTTTCTGTCTCTAGATAAGCCCATTCTCTTTCTGTTGTATTCATAGTCCTGTTATTCAAAGTAGCTTTTCAGTAGATTTCCCTGATTTTATCCTCCATTACATTAGTATAGTCTATATTACTGCAACACCCAGAAGCAGCAACCACACTACACTCCGAAGAGTCACTGTATGAACATTCTGGCAGGAACAAATGAAGTCCTCAGAATAAAATAGGGCAGAAGAAAAGGCACGGAGACAAGGAATGCACAGAGTTCAAGTGAGCTCCCAAAGGAGACAAAGCTGCTCATTGACACAAGAACCACCTGTGGGCCTGATTCTTCCTTGCCCTGGATCTTGTGTCTCAGTTTGCAGCTGTGCATTTATTTATACTCTCTCGTTGTTACTGTGGCACCATTCTTCTTTCCATAAAGAAAGACATGGAAAACGCATGAAACACACAACAGCTCTTTCAACTTGAGCAGCTCAAAATTAAAGACTTCAATCATTTCCACCACGTATGGAGGGATTTCCCACCTCCTTGAGAATACAGTAGAGGCGCAGATGTATGCACAGCCCTTGCTACTGCACATGCTCCACCTTTCTTTAATTCTCTCCATGCTAATGCATCTCAAAATGTCCCAGATTACAAACTCCTACACTGCATCAGCTGCTCTCTCTAATGACTGTCCTTAGCTACTTTGTCCTGCTGACCAACAGCACATCAGAGGATCACACAATCATTTAGGTTGGAAAAGACCTCTGAGATCATCCATCTTGTCAGCTAGAACATAGCCCAGTCCACCCTGTGTAGTCTATTTCAATGTCTAATCACCTTTTCTGGGAAGGAATTCCACCTGATGTCCACCCTGAACCTCTCCTGGTGCAGTCTGAGACTGTGTTCNCACCACCCCAGGCTGCCCTACGGGAGTACCAGTTCCCTGCAAATCCTTCCAAACTTCCTGCCAGCTCTCCCCGCCGCCTCTCCTTCCAGCTCTGTGTCGCCGCAATTCTACGGGCTCAGCATCCCAGCCAGGGTTTTTCCTGCTCCCCGAGACGCTGCCCCTTCCCTTCCCGAGGCCCTGCGCATCCCGCAGCCCCGGCCCAGCTCCNCCAGGCTAAACACCCCCAGTTCCTGCTGGGTCTGCTGCCTTCTACAATTTCTCCCACTCATTAAAGGCGGCTGTTTCGAAACCTTCTCCAGTTTCCCCTTTTCGCAGTGGCAAAATTCCTCTGCCTTGTCCGGTCAGATCGCCTGAAACTAAGATGGCGCCAGCTGTTGTTTTCCCTCCTCTGTGTGAAGTCTCCATGAGGAAACTCGGCCGGCGCTTCCAGGGCGGAGGGAAGGCGAGCACCTTCCCTGCCCGCAGCCGTGGCGCGGGACGCGCCACAAGCGCCCTCCTCGCCAGGGGCGGCGCTGTCGAGCCGCGCCGCCGCTCCGCCCCCGCCTTTGTGGTGCAGCCGGGTCCCGGAAGCGGCGGCGGAGCGATGGCGGCGGACGCGAGGACCGTGGCGGCGGTGGTGGAGCTGCAGCCGGAGGGGGACGTGGAGGGCGGCAGTAGCGAGCCGGAGGGCGGCTTCGGGCAGCTGCTGGAGGAGGAGGAGGACGGAGAAGATGCCGGCTACGTGCTGTACAGGTACGGCCGCAGCGTCGCGATCCCGCGGAGCCGGGCCAGATCGGACCCTCGCGTCGCGGCACGGCACGGGGTGAGGGGCGCGGAGTGGCGGAGCTGGGGCCGGAGGAGTGGGGAGCTTCTGGGAGGGGCAGAGACACCTTTCACTATATCGGGTTCCTCAAGGCCTTATCCCACATGGCTTTGAACAGTGCCAGAGCTGGTGCATACACAGCTTCGCTGGGCAACCTGGTCCAGTGTCTCACCACCTTTACAGAAAAATAATTTCTTCCCAATGTCTAACCTAAATTTCCCCTCTCTTAGTTTGTACCCGTTACTCCTTGCCATCATGACAGTTTCTGACGGAAAATCCCTCTCCAGCTTCTCTATAGGCCCCCTTTAGATACTGGAAGGCTGCTCTGAGGTCTTCGCACGGCCTTCTCTAGGCTGGACAGCCCCAACTTTTTCAGTTTGTCTTTGTAAGGGTGGTCCAATCCTCTTTTCAACATCGTGGCCCTGCTCTGCTCCAACACTTCCATGTCCTTCTTATGTTGGGGACACCTTTATGTATTTATATACTGGTTTGTGTTACAGACAATAATGTAGCTCAAATAGGGACTATTCAGAGCAAGGATGTGTTACTGGACACAGGTTCATGCATGTCAAGGTTTGAGTAGCATTTTGTGCTTTTTAGAAGCATTGAAAACACAAAAACATGTATTTACAGGGACAGGAAGGAATGGGCTGATATTGAACCTGTTCCTCAAAATGATGGGCCAAATCCTGTTGTTCAGATCATCTACAGTGAAAAATGTAAGTCTTAAATATATTCTGCCCTTAACTATTGATGAAACAAGACTTCATGTTTTAGATAACATTTTCTAGAGTGATACTGTGAAGAAATTGATTCATTGTGTTATGGTGCTACACAAGCACCATGGTGTTTTCACGAAGCATCTCTGAAGCTGAATCTTCACCTGAGATGTTAATAGCCAAGGTTCTCCTTTAAAATCCTATGGCTTAAGAGGTAATACAGGAGACAGTGTGGTTCATGTCACAAGGCATTTCCAGCCCACAAGTGGAAGCAAAACATGAAGTTCTTGCAGCTGGTGAAGTAGTGTGAGTAAACAGCACAGACCTTTTATGATTGTTTTGGCTATTTTTCTGATGGTGTGTTTCTAACATACTCATGCAACGTTGTAGTGTGCTAATATCCTGCACAGGTCTCAGTGGAAATGCTTTCAGATCAATAAGTATGATTTGTTTTACAGAGGTGTATTTAGAGCACAGAAAATAGGAAGCAATTTCAAAGTATTATTAATCTTACTCCTATTCAGGCCATTGGCTAAGATGCTATTCTCTTTTAGTCCGAGATGTCTATGATTACTTCCGGGCTGTTCTGCAGCGGGATGAGAGAAGTGAAAGAGCTTTCAAGTTAACAGCAGATGCCATTGAGTTAAATGCTGCAAACTACACAGTATGGTATGTAGTAATCTTGGGATTATTTCTGTGATCATTTGACTGCCTATTTTTAAGTCTTTAATGTTTTGTTCATTGAATTAGGGCATGCCTAGTTGAACTTACACAGAAGAGTAGAGTAGCTTTCCAGTGAGCTACCAAAGAAAGCCTTTGTTCAGTATTTCCCATGCCTCATTTTATATCAGTGGTTTTCATTCATTTGGCTCTAAGGATATTATCACTCAAGGCCAGGGTTAGCTACAAAAAGGACTTTTCAGTTTAAAATTAGATTACTTACCTGATAACGTGTCCATGGCAAAATGCTGAAGATGCCCTCAGTTGACTTTGATAAGAGGCATAAAAACATGACGGCAAATAATTTATGTATTTACTACTAATAATAAACTACTAATGTTTTGTGCATTTTAAAAGATCTGTCAAGTTAGTAATAAATAAACAATGAATTTCTGATATTCAGAGTAGGGCCTTTTACTCACAAGCTAACAAGTAGCTCTTGTACATCTTCATTCCACTAATTTCCATAAAATCAGAAAGTTTGCATTTTTTCAAGCACAGAAGTCTTAGTTTCTGTGACAGAAAACTGGGTACAGGTTAACTTGAACATGGTTGTTACAATCTTAGATAATGTACTGTTGCAGCCAGTCGTATTCTAGTTCTCTGCTGTTCAATAATTAAATGCCCTTTAATAGAATTAGATATGTGGTTAAGGATTTTGCATTAGTTTTAGCTTTTTGCACTGTTTTTAGCTCAATATCATTTACAAGAACTGTGAACAAAGGTGATTCCATGTTCTTCTCTGTGAATTTTAGGAAACTCCTTTTGCAGTGTTCAAATGCTTGACTTTTTTACAGGCATTTCCGGAGAGTCCTCCTGCAGTCTTTGGGAAAGGATCTCCATGAGGAACTTAAGTACATTACAGCTATCATTGAAGATCAGCCAAAGAACTACCAAGTCTGGTAAAATCATGCTTTCTTTTCTGTTCTTAATGTTTTTGCAGATAATATTTGTTTTGTAAATTTTCCAGTTGTGGTGGAACAGTTAAATGGAGTTGCATCATGTCAAAGGTCCTTTCAGATATTTGTTCTAAGGATATGATAATGACATGTTAACCAGGTGTTGTTTGCTTGTTAATTTCAATTTTTAGACTGCCAAAATAAGTCTGACAGGTTAAAAAAAAAAAAAAAAAAGACTTGTGAAAAGGCAACCGAGAAGATATATGGAAATTAGTATTTTTTCTTTTATTGTGTTTTGAAGTTTGCCTGCCTGTTGTTGGGTTTTTTCCAAAATTAATGGGAATAGGCAAAAGAGCAGTATTGTTGTTGCTAGAGAAATTATGTAGTACTAGAAAACTTTACTCTGCTAAGACTTTGACCATGAGTGTGAAACTGTTTTGTTTCAGGTGAACATTACTTGTCAAAAATGAGATGATTGGCCATTGTGTATGTGTGGTTAGAATTTTTTATAATATAAATATGCATCATGCATTTCTCAGAGCCAAGTGAAATGTTCTGGTATGCTTAATTTGAAGCATTTAACTTAACTAGTGGGTTTTTTTCCTAAGTGGTGCACTTGCTATAAGCTGCTGTTACATGGAACACACACCACACACTCACAAAAAAAATTTAGATGTGTTCCTCTCATCATTAGGCATCACAGACGGGTGCTGGTTGAGTGGCTGCAGGATCCATCCCGAGAGCTTGAGTTCATAGCTGACATTCTTAACCAAGATGCCAAAAATTACCATGCCTGGCAACATAGACAATGGGTTATTCAGGTATTGTATCCACAGAACTCTTGATTCTTTAAATAACCTGCATTTTAAATGTGTGGCAGAGGTTAGCTATAAAATTGCCTTTTAGGAAATGAGTTCAAAGAATTGGATTGTTGTCTACTTACTGTTGTGTGTGTGAATTTAATGATGAACTAATACCATTGTGTACCACTGAGTAGTGTAACATGTTCCTAGTTCACCCATACTTTTTTTTTTTAACTTTCTGTTGATTTCTTCAAAAAAGGCTCTATCTGATGTTCAGGCAACTTAAGAACAAGAATGTATTTTAAAAAATAAAAACTTTTGATTGTGATACTCTCTCTTCCTTCCTTTTCTGTAGGAGTTCAAATTATGGGACAATGAGCTGGACTACGTGGACCAGCTTTTGAGAGAAGATGTGAGAAACAACTCTGTTTGGAACCAACGGCACTTTGTCATTTTCAACACCACTGGCTATGATGACCCAGCAGTCCTAGACAGAGAAGTCCGGTTAGTAATGCTATTCGGGCTCATATTAAACAGTCTCCATTACATGAAAGCAAAGGAATACTTTCACAGTCCCCATGGGCTTTGTTTCCTGATTTTTATTCACTTCTGGGACTAACATTCATGGTTAGCAGATCAAGTGTCAGACTGAAGCAAGCTCTGCTTACCCTGGGCAAGCTACTGTCATGAATCTGTTTTCCTGACCTGCTGTTTATTGTGCAAACAAAACTTTGGTGTTTATGGTGAACTAGTTATAGTCAGACAAGCTGCAGAAGATCTGTGACAGTGCTGTGCTGTTCATTAGCATTCTACTCCTAGAAAGTTTGGAAAGAGGCACTCTTCAGCTCTGGTGCCTGGAGCACCTCCACCCTCTTCCTTCTTCCCTGACCTTAGTGTCTGCAGCAAATAAAACTGTGCAACTACCTTTGTTTTTTCTCTTAAATATGTTATCACAGAGGCGTTACCATAATTTCTAATAGGCCCAGCCTTGGCCAATGGCACGTCCATCCTTGGAGCCACCAGGGATTGAGTCTGATGGACATGAATGAAGCTTCTGGCAGCTTCTCACAGAAGCCACCCCTGTAGCCATCCCCTGCTACCAAAAAACAGGCCATGCAAACCAATACAGCGACATGGATTGTAGGAAGAGGAGTTGCCTTTTGTGAGGAATTTGATGCAGCTGGAAAAAGAAAGCTTTCATGAGTATGTGGTTGGCACAAAGAGAACCGACTCTGTGAGATGCCTAGTTTCCAGGAAAAAGAGTTTTGTGCTCACTGTTTCTACGTTGCATGTTTGTAACTGAAGACAAACTGGGCTTCTAGACATATTTTACTACCCCTGGTGGTAAGAGAAGCCTCTTCATACAGTTTTCACATCTCAGACTGCTGATTAGGGTTGATGGTTATGAGAAGATATTTGTCAAAAGTGAAGTGAAGTGATTTTTTTATAGAGTTATTTTTCAGAAGAAAAACTGAATCTCTGAATCCTTTGGTACATTATTCATAGAGGATCCCAGCCCTCACCATCTTCCATGGTTGTTTTTACAACCTTCTAGAAGTTTTAGTTCTCTTCCAGTTTACTTTCCTGTAGATCAGTGAATCTGAACCATTTCCATGACTTAGACTTGAGTATCTTCAATTTTTTATCTCTAGAGTTAAGGTTGGACATCCTCTCTTGAACTTCTCAAGATAATTGAGTACCATCTTAAGAACCAGGCTGGCTAAGATTAAGACTTCCCAGGTGTCATTATAGAATTGCTGGTTGGTTTATAAACTTGTTCTTTGTCATAGTGACTGCAGAATGTTTAAAAAGAGTTACAGTTGTGGGTATTTTTTTTAGTACTCCTGATATATCAGATACTCCTGTATCTGCAGCCTCTGAAAATCATCAGAATGCCTGGTTATGCTGGGAAAAGCCAGAAGATAAATCTGCTTTGTGTAGATGAAATGTGGCTTTGTGGCTGTATCGGAGGTGCCTTTGTTGTTTTGCTTTTACAGCAGTTGCCTCACTGCTGCTTTCACAGAAATGCTGCAGAAGGCTGTGTGAGCTGAAAGCTCAAGCTCTGCCTTTCTGTAGGTTTGCTTGAGTGCAGCCTGATGAAAAAAGTTCTGCAAATAGGTACAGAACATACCACTTACAGTCATATTAACAGAGCTCAGTTACTCTGGCCATTTTCAGCCCCTTGCCATTTCTGAGCATCAAGATATAAGTTACTCCTTTAGCATACTAGGAGAGTATATTATGTTGTTTTCTCAGTGTTTTTGCTAATAATTTTGAGAACTGATTCATTATTGTATAAAGTCCAGCAAATTGAATACTTAAATTTTAAAACATAGTGTCTGCTTCTTTAAGACTCCTGGTGATTATATTGTGAGCCATTTTTGATCTACCCAGGTGAGATGATCTGCAAAAAAGAGTGAAGTATAGGCTAGAGAGATGCATTTGGAAGCTTCTGAGCACACTCAGGTAACTTCTAACTGCATTGTTATCGGCTGCATTCATGACCTATTACCTTTTTCTTGTAGGTACACTCTTGAGATGATCACAGCAGTGCCACATAATGAGAGTGCTTGGAACTACTTAAAAGGGTGAGGTGTATTTCTCCATGAGGCAAAGAATCTGTGGAAGGTGTCTGATGCCTTCTTCTTAATTGAAAAGAACTTTTTGCTTTTTGCTCTAGTGTAGTGTGCTTAAGCAAGAATGCAAATACTGTCACTAAGGGTTATTATATTCTAACCTGATTTCTCTATAACTTTTCACCAAGCTTCTGGCCCTATAGTTCTTGTGGAAGGACTACAGGTACTTCTCATGCTTTTAAAAACTTGACCTGTAAAGTTACTGTGTTGAAAAGCATAGATAGGAAATAACTAACATGCTTTCAGTCTAATTCCTGTTCAGTTGAACAAAAACTATACCAGCTTACTACAACATGAGGCTATACTACTGCTGCATGCTGCTTACTTTCTGACTTACTTGTATTTGCAGCCTGATTTCAAACCTAATCTCCAAGTAAAGGGATCATAACAAAAATGCAATTACTCACACCAGATTTCTCATCATTATGTGTCAAGCCTATTAACCTCTCTTCTAGGATTCTACAGGATCGTGGTCTTTCTAAATATCCAAATCTGCTGGAGGAACTGTTGAATTTACAGCCCAGTCACAGTTCACCCTATCTGATTGCCTTTCTTGTGGACATATATGAAGATATGCTAGAAAACCAGTGCGATAACAAGGAAGAAACACTGAACAAGGCATTGGAGGTACGTTTTGAAAGCTTGTTTTTTCTTCTCAGGGATGCTGCCTATTCTTGTCTAGTTTTATAGCTTGACAAAATGAGATTGATTTTTGTAAATAGAACAGGTTAGTTGTTAATCATGAGAGGTCTATGGAGAGTTTAACACAAAAGCCAGACAATCACAAGGATCTCATGAATTTAAATATAAATAATAACTAGCCAGTTATGAAATTACTCTTAAATTTTCTTCATGTGGTGGTGAAGGAAGGTCTCTAGTAATACTTGCAGAAGAAGGAAGATGTTTGAACAATTGAGGAGTTTTCAATGTTTACTTTGTAGCATTAACTCACTCTCTTCTCTATAGGTTAATGAATTTTTGTCAGAATATCCGTGTCCTAACAACCTCAACTGAGCTCCCTTGGCCCTTCTTAGCTCTTTCTGAGAAAGTTGAGAGAATTAGCTTATGGCCAGCAGGCACTGGGGTATCAGTAAGAAATGTCAGACACCATTCCTACGGAGCATAAATTACTTCTGGCAATGTTTTGTTATCTCTCAGAGCTTTATACTTGGCTGTTCCTTGGTGCAGTTTGTAGTGTAGTTTTTACAAGAACACTTCCCATTCACTGTGGGTCTGACTGGATCTTGATGTAATTAGAGCTGCAGTTTCACCTGGAGTCTTTGTGTTCTAACATTGTTCTTTCTCAGCACTTTTCCATTGTTGTGTTCCAGGACCAGATTGTAAATAAGTGCAGTTGTCCCCTTCATACTATTTCACTGATTTTGACTTCTCTATTTAGACTTCAAAGCTCTTAATTTCTTAACTCCATTTCACTGAGTAAGGCAATGTCATCTGCATACTGAAAGGAAATTTACTAAAACATTTGTAGTGTTCAGACTGTGTAAAATTTACACAGCTTATCCTGTAAGTAGTATTGACTTCTACTGTGCTGCTTACCCAGATCAAAACTAAAAAAAAACCCAAACATGTAGAAGTACCTGCACCAACTCTTAATGTAGCATGAGAGAAGGTTACTGACTTGCATGGAGAACCTTTTTGGGACAGTCTGCTGAGGAAAAAAACAAATAAAAGATCTCCTGTCAGTCCATCAAGAGTACTGAAGATTCAAGAGCAGGATGATCTTCCAGTGTTTGGAATTAAGTGGTTTATGGCCTGTTGGATGACTGAAAGACATTCAAAGGTTTTCAGGAAGTATACTGTGCTCTACTAATGTCTTGG
>VXBC01001327.1:22397-35280 GCA_013399945.1 Ploceus nigricollis | reverse complement strand
AAAACTGCCCACTTAACAGGAGACAACTGCCATACAGATGGCAAATAGAATATATCTTGCTTCTTTCAATCTGGGACAACTACAGGGTGCATTAGGCTGGTGTGGAGGATGCGTGGTAGGCATGGAAGTGAGTCAAAGTGAACTCCTACAACTGAAATGGGCCTGGAGGGATTTTGGTGCTGTGTCAGATTGGTTGGCTACCAACTGGTGTTGTCATCAGCTTGATGTCATTAAACAGTTACAAATCCCATGAATAAAACAAATGTTGCAGAGGAACATATTTTTAATGCTGTCTGAAATATATGTTGTATGCATTTTATAATTAAGGATTCTGTAAGCTTTTTGGTTTAATACTCCAGTCTCTCATTTTTCTTTCATAGTTGTGTGAAATTCTGGCTAAAGAAAAAGACACCATCCGAAAAGAGTACTGGAGATACATTGGAAGGTCCCTTAAGAGCAAGCACAGTTCAGGCACTGAACAGAGCAGCACACTGACGGATAAAGAGCAGTAACTGAAGATGGAAGAAAACAGTATAAAGCTCTCAAGCTGTTCCAAAGCTGTATTAAGTAAGGTCATCAACAAGTTCAAAGTCCATTTGTAGGTATTGCAATGAAAGAGGAATACAGACTGCTGTATAGTCCTGAGTTACTGTAGCTACTGTTGATGACTCTAGCTGCAGTCAAGAAATGTATTAAGGCTTAATTATTGAAATGTACCAAGTAAAGGTTTTAGTTCCTAACTAAAAATACATAAAGCTATACCTATTACATTGACAGTGCTCAGTTAATGGTCGGCCTTGATCTCAGAGGTTTTTTCCAACATAAATTATGACTCTGTGAAGCACTAAAACCATGTCTCATGTCATGGCTTACCCACTTGTGGTTCCTAACACTGTCTCATGAGTTTGCTGCAGTATTGACTGCAGGTAACTTAACTACAGGGGATATAGAGTAACCTGGTTAGTGCAAGTAGGCACTGCAGCTGTCACCTTACGTAGGAGCAGCTGTGTAACACTGTCAGCCTCTGCTGTTGTATGCAACTAACACTGAGTGTAATTTTGTAATAAAAATATATAACTTAGAGCATTTGTCTGAATTTTTTAATGTGTTTCTTTTGGTCCTTGTAAGTGCATAGTTTGTTTTTTTCAAATGCTAATAGAGGTAAAATATCCCCTTGTATAAGTATTGGATTCTGTTGCACTGAGATGTCTTTTGCACTGGAATATTCTTATCCCAGAAACTTTCAGTACACCTTATATATTCAGTGGAGCCCTGAATTCTTCCCTGCACAGGAAAAATGCTTTGAGGATCCTGGGGGAGATGTATACCTGCACCAGAAAAGTGCATCTACTCTGTTTTCAGCAAATGGTTATTGTAAACTGTGTTCTTATGGAGTGTTTGTCTGATATGAAATATTTTATTGGAAACAATCATAGAGGGAACAAACTGGTGTTTATTCCACTAATATGACAGTAAACATTAAAAGGTGTTAACTGTGATTAAACAATAGTGGAGATTATTTTTCAACACTTGAAATTCTTTAATTCAATGCACTCTTGAAATTCAAAACAACTCACAGGGAGTGGAATTGATATACAAAAGCTATGTAATTCTGTAGTGGTTTTGCTGCTTTCTCAGCAGTAAAAACATTTTTGTAGTGACAAATGAACATTCAAAACAGACATGGACTTCAAACTTTTGGAGATTGGTTAACCTGGGTTTTTTTTTTTAATTCTTTTTTTTTTTTTAACATGTTTGGGGTTTTTTACCATATTTGAAACTCCAGTACAAAGCAAAAAGTGTGTTTCTATCCCTATGAGTTGTTCCTAATTGAAACTGTACTAAATATGGAGTACTGAACAGCCAGGGTGTTCAAGGTCTTCAGGACAAAGTAATATATTTGCCACTACGAGTCAAGAAAGCTCAGAAAGATGAAACAGTCAAATACAATCCTTTAAATAAATGTCATCAATGAAGAGGGAACAGAATTTTTCTTCTGCATATGGTGTGAATACTTTTCTGTATCTTTCACAAAATTCAGAGGACACTTGGAATAAAGCAGAGTGTTCTTTATAGACACTAGCATAAATTTCAGCAATAAGTCATCACAAGGTAATATTGTTGAAGAGTGACCACAGGGACAGTGTATTTTGGGATGTGATCTCAGTCACTTGTGGGCTGAGGCAAGAGCTTAGATTTAGCCATATAGACTTCCTAGTGGCAAGAATAGGTAGGATTCCTCTGACAAAACCTTTTCAGGGATATAGTCAACCTGTGGCCTTCTCATTCTTGAAAATGATGTCTGTAAGTAATGAATAAGATTCTAACAGAGTTGGTAGGGTTTTATACTGGTTATGCAAGCATATTGGTACATGGAAAGATAATACCACTTCTGAGCTCCATTTACCAATAAATAATCAAACACATATTTTTAATGGAAAAAATACCTTGTCTTATGTAGAACAAACATGTAACCGAACAAATAATGTAAATCCTAAGAAAAAAATGTGCTGGACCCTGGAGTTCTGCTTAAACAACAGGAATCAAAGTCATTCTGTTGTAATAGAAGTGTTCCTTCTTTCAAATATTTATATTTACTGTCACTTGGATTGCAAGGAAGCTTTCAAATTCTCTTGCAAAGGCGCCTCAGTTTTCTGCTGGTGAGCCATACAGAAAAATACTGAGCTGTCAGAGCTGGAAAAATGATGGCTGCCCAGCCAGGTTGCAAGTGAAGCCACCAAACCTTGAATTTTAATGCGTCTGAGACAAAATGTTTCTGGTGGAAGAAGGAGCTTGACAAAATGTATTACCTGTAGAGAGAGGGGTCTTAGAGTAGGAAGTTAGAGATGACTTTAACCAGTAGGCATTGGTACTGACTACCTTTGATCAGGGCAAACATCACAGTTATTTGTCCCAACAGGTTCATCTGTACAAGAAAATTTACTGTTGTTATTATTGTGTGTAATAATATGGGTCTTGTGTACAATTTTATTACTGAAGAGCTGTGCCTAAATGGAAAACTACTGATACAGCTCTCCCTTGTAAATCAGTGTAACTGGAACATTCAGTGGAGTATAGAGCATTAGTAAAGTGTGAAATCATATCCTATGCTTGCTTTCATCAGAAGCTGATATTCTTGCCTTGGTGTAGCCCTGTCTTAATAAGCCGTTATTGACTTCCACCTTTTTGTCTTTGCAACTAAGGTGACAAAACAGTGTGTAAGTCCTTCCTAATCTATTCAGTACAAAACCACCTCTGCTAGCACGAAGTGCTTCTATCAGATGCTATCTGGTTGTGCTGAGGCAGATTAGGAGTGTGCTGTTCAACTGGACCTTCTGTAGTGGAAATATTCTCCAGTAAGGAAGCAGGGAGGTTTCTAATCACTTCCTCCACATGAAACGCTTTCATTGAAGTGCTAGCTGCCAATTCATGCAGTGCTATGGTGATGAGGGACTTACAGAGAGATGGGAAACCCAAAACTGAGGGTGCACACACTTATTTAGGTTTCTCTAAGTATGTGCCATGATGAGCTACTAGAAGCTTCACCAAATTTAGCTAAAAACCCCACCTCAGGATGCCTTGATGCCTACATCATATGTCTAATGAAACCGCTTGGGGTGCTCCACGAGGTGCATCACCATCACTGTCTCTGAAGAAGCACTGAAAACCTACATAAGATTTCAGCCTTGGGGGATTAGAATCGTTGCTGTATCCTGTCGCCCAGCCGAGAAGGTGGACACCAGCCACTAGATGACACTGTGACACGCACCTTCAAGCCCATCGGCGCCGCTGATGTGCAGGAAAAGCACAGGTGAGGTCACCACCTCCTCCGTGCAACATCACTACTTTCACACCTGCTAATTAAACACGGAAGAGCAGCTGCTTGGTAATTCAATACACAGCGCGACACAAGCATCAAGCGCAAGTATTCTGAGAGGGGCTAAATGGTCATCTTCATGTTGGTGTTAATTGGAGAGCGATGTCTCGTTAACAGAAATTATGTTTCCTCAGACACTGGACACCTTGTACAGATTTGGACTCTGTTTAAAACAGTCCTGGTGTTCTAAAAATAATGCCATGACTAAACCCCTCTGCTCAGAAATTGGGGTTTGTGGCCCATTTACATCTTTTAGAGACATGCCTCCAATCAGAGTGCTACCCTCATACGTTTTCACAAGCTAGAAAGTTTTGGTCCCCTAGAGCCAGCCTTGTTATGATAAATTTCTCTGGTGCCTCTGTAATGAAATGCTGGCCACTGCTGGTTGTTTCTGGGAATATAGATTGAAGGACAAGATGACCTACTCTGCTTCTTGGAACTCAGGGGAGGACTTGGGCCAAACCGAGGAACTCAAGCATGCTGTTGCAGATTTGAAAGCGGTTTCCTTACTTTCTGGTAAGCAGGACTGAAAACTTTGCTAAAGAAGGTCAAAGACAGACTTCTCTTTTTCGTGCACTGGTTTGTCAAAACTGAGTCATATGGGTTGTCAGCACAGTGCAGGGACTTTAAGTGAATGAAGAAATGCCCTGTGTCACTTCAACAAAGCCTGCTTGAACACTCAGAGTGACTCAGGTGCAGCTGTTTGTTCTGTGTGTATGCACTGAGCTCCCAGGACATGCTACCATTATCCCCTCCCACAGGCATTATGCTAGCTCTGGTACCTCTGTCCACACCTGAAACAGTTGAGTGACAGGTGTAATGCTGCCATTGCAGTACTGCTCATGAGCAGTGATCTAATGACTGTAGACATCTTGTTGTATTTGGGCTTCTCATTCTTTTGGGTTTGGGTTGCTTTTCATTATTTACTTCTCTGGTTTTCTGATGTGCCCTGACTGCTGTCCAAGTCATCTCTCCAACAGATCCAAAACCAGCTGAGTAAGTGCTTGTGCTGCTACCAAAAAGCTTCAGAAGGACGAAAAGGAAAAAAAAGAACTGTGTATCCTTGATGTACATTCTCTGTGCTCCCTCTTCTACCAAAGCCTGCTGACCAAGATAAGAAGGAGGCAGGTACATAACCTCTTTTTCTTTCCAGGTGCTTGCACACATCTGCCCCTGTTCTAGCTTGCAGACACACAATGAATATGAGTTTTAGTCCCAGTTTTACTAAAGGACAGTGAGAGCATACTATCCCTGTATACAATAGCATATGGTGCTCACTGGCTTTGCTGGCTGCCTCTTGCACTAACAGTTTCTCTGCTGCAAAATAAGTCCAAATGACTATTTGCAGGTACCTACAGAGCAGGTGTGGAGGGTTCCTGAGCAGTGTTCTAGCATTCTGATACCAGTTGAGTGGTATTGCCAATCATCTTGCTAATTTGTTTGAGGTCTAACCTGCAAAGATCCTGCATTGAGCTGAAGGCTACAATAAAAGGGAGAGAATGTTGAGTATTTACATGGGCAAGTGAAAACCGGAAACACCTGGTTTTAGAAACACATTTTCAAATTATCATTTTTCAAATTATTCCTTAACTGAAAAATTTAAAACTTGTAAAGTGAGAATAGAAAACTGTTTGGCTTCTGACATTCAGAGGAAAATATGTGAGGAGATATGCATTAGGCAAGACCTACTTTACTGCTAGAAGGCATGTCTGGATAAAAACCCAAAAGCTGGATGAGATCTCTTTGTCATTTAGTGGTGCCCCAGACATAGCTAAGTTGCATTTGGAACTCCAATTTTCTCCAGCTTCATTGCAGGAAAAAGGGGAAAATGAGAGATGACTGGGAAAGGGCAAGCCAAAATCACTAGTCCTAGTCATGCATCTCTAACAACAGCTAAGGATATTACAGCAAATGATTTCAGTATAGGTGCCTGCTGCAGAACCAGACAGAGCCACCTGGCGCACACAGCAATTTTGTGCATTTCAAGTAAGAGCAGTCTTTTCCCTCCAGGTTAACTGTACTGAGTTTCTAATTTGTTTTTTTAAATGCTAATACACTGTCAGATACATGCTTGTCTGAGCCATGCAGGCTAACATTTCTAGGGAGAAGAAGAAGAGAATGATGAGATATAACCCGTTTTACTGCAGGATTGCTACTTAGCAGCCATGGCCAAGACAAGACCCACATAAACCTGGGTTTTGCATCCCACAATGCCAGCTTTCAGTTGTCACTTTATAGTACAGGCTTTTTACAACAGAAATGAAATATCCTCATATGTTTGAAAACTCCTGGTGTACACAGAGATGCCCCTTATTCCAACAAGTGCTAGTAGTCTCTTTGACACTGTGGGAGTTTCAACCTGCTTTCTGTTCCTCAGCACTGTGCCTGCAAAGCAGACACAAGCAGTGCAGACAAACACTTCCCCAGGCATTGCCATGCTGCACTTAACCTGGATAGTCCTGGAGCTGATGAGATTTTGCAGTGAGCTCTAGAGCATCCCTTTGTTCACAAGGGTCCTCATGGAAAAGGAGTCTTCCATGAAGGCCCCTTGCAACCTCCTCAAGTCTGAGGCCAGTTTTGGAGACTGGCATTGTATCACCTCATCATAGCATCTCATACATCATATGATTCCAGCAAGTGAGTTGTGAAGTCTGGGCATAAGGTACCAATCTTGAATTGTACCGAAATATAGGCATACAGATCTAAAGATTAACCACCAAGTCTGGCAAAGAGTAGCTTGTCTCCTGTATGTCAGTATCCAGTGCTTATAAAAATAGGCACAGAGCTGCACTCAAAAAGGTCGAAGAGAATCACTCAATGTTTTGAATTCCCTTTGAATAAGGGAATTCCTTACGAATAAGTGCAGATGTTGATTGGAATGAGAGAGGGGATAGGAAGAAAAGGGCCAAAAAAACCAGAGGGTAATGAAAACTTAGCTCATAGTCTGAACCAGTATTGCAGCATGCCTCTCAGAGATACGTGCAAAAAACACATCTGAGCAGCAGAGGAGTTTTTATGGTGATGAGCAGATAATTTTTTAATTGCTTCCTCCTGTTCACAGAAAAAAGGCTTTGTAAGTACATGGAATACATCCCTGATATCTCCTCCTTGTGGGAACAGTGCTTGGGACACTGTGTTTCTGATTCATTCACACGGACTGGAGTCAAAATGGCAACATTTGTGGTTATCAACTAGAGGACTATTGTTTTGTTCAGCACTAACCTCCAAGGGAACAGCAAAAGTAATTTCAAGAAAGGATAAATACTTTTTTCTTTGTCCTCTTCTAGAGCTGGAATCTTGAGAATTTTTAAAAGCCATTTCTATTTCCTACTGTGCTGTGACTTTAGGTCCTGTAAGAACAGTGTGCTACTGGAGCCATGCCATTACAAGGGTATGTGGTCAGTTTGGAGTATTTTTGTAAGAGGACAGATGATTTGATGAATTTTCAGTGTTTGTTTTGGCTCAAATTCTTCCTAAAGGTTTGGTCAGAGAAAACAAAGAGAAGGAGTTAGCTGGGGCAATTTAAACTTTATATCAACCTCTGGTATCTTAACCAGCATCAAAAACTGACTGCGGAGAAGATGAAAGCTCACAGTAGTGAAGGACCGATCTGGGGTAACCTCTGAATGCAGACTCCAAATGGAGGAGATAAACAAGGCAATTCCTCATTTTGCTGAAGTCCAGATACACTTGCTGATAGAAGGAAAAGAGCAGCAGTATACTAGAATTCTGTGCCTGCACACATATGTCTGGCTGTGTACAAGTACCCATCAGCTTAACATCTTAACTCCACCTGTCTGACTCGCAAAAGGATTCTGGGATCATGCAAAATCTGTTACAGAGGGCTCAGGAGTGGCAGTGATTTCAGGGTATGTGCAGGTGAATATGGGGATGCCAGTCATGCCATGATGATTTTTTGCCTTTTCTTTTATATACCTTTCATGTATCTTCAGTACTCTTTACATGCATACTTGTAATTCCTTAAATCTGATAACTTAACATAGTCCTGCTTTTCTGTTAGGCCAGAAAACCAAACATCCTAGGAGCCTTGCAATTGGAGTCCAGAAAGCCCTACACTATGTTGAGAAACCAAGGTCGTCTCTAAAATATATCCTGTAAACTAGGATTAAGGCCATCCAAGAAGAAATTCTTCAGGATGGGATGATATCATGCTATTCCTTCAAGCCTCTCATTAGGCTCATCATCCTTATTGGATGTGCTAATTTGCAAAGTCTATAAAATTGTATACACAATCTATCAGGAGTGTACATTTCAGCACGCTGCATCTTGGCAAAGTGTTGCACCATAAAAATCCTTATTAAATAATGAGATAAAAACCCTTTATCCCTTAACCACACCTGGCTCTCAATTTTAAGACCAAAAAAAAGGCACCACTACAGCTCGGGAAAGAAGACAGATGTGACATTTACTCCTGGACTTTATGTCTGAAAAAATGAAACTGCTTTTGCAACTGCTGGTTGCCAGTAAATTATGGACATAGCAGCATAGCATTTCCATTGCACATCCTAGTGGTGTCCAGTATTCAAAATAAGTACTTCTAATAAAAGTTTAAACTGATAATGAGCATTTTATAGTATATTTAGTTGTGCTTAGCACAATATAGCTCTAAGGCTAAGTAGAGTTTCCATGAGAGGGAAAAAATTCTGCTAAAAATTCAAGTCCACTCTTGTCCAGTGAGATGCTTGTATTCCATTGCAAAATCTCCAAATGAGACTCACTAAGGAAAGCCATCTGATGTTCCTAATTCCTACAGTTTCACTTGTGCAGTTCCAGTGCTTTGGACACTTCAAGGTGGATTGTGAGACACCATAAGCAGGCCTGGGAACATGAAAGAATTCAGTTAATAAAAACTATTTATGTAGAAATACCATTTCCCACCTAGAATCCAGCCATAGGGATCCCAAGGTCCTTGTGTTTTCTGGACCGTTATCATCCAGAAAACCCGGCATCCTTGGCACAGAAAGTAAAACAGAAGGTAAGAAGAAGTTAAGTTATTTGGGGCTTTCCTCATAAATCAGAAAGCAGCAAGACTGTATTTCTCTTAAAAGCTTTATTTACATATGCTGAACACAGCCAGTAAGCAACTCCATATCATGTTGAACCACTACTGAGCAAAAGGAGGCAGAAAAACAGCAGAAAAGAAAGTGTAGTGGAAGGTGCTGGCATGTACCAGTGTACAAATTTGATATTTAAGTATGTATGCATCACAGTTCCATATGCATCTAGTGATGAGCAAGCAACCAATATATGTGAGTTTTGTACCACTGTAGTGTTTTAGTTCCAAGTGTGAGCCTGAACCACCAGACCTGCAAGGAGCTACTGTGGCATGTAGTGGGTTGCCCAGCCTTGGTAATGACACGTTCAAGCAAAGTAAAGCGTTCCTCAGATGGATGAAGCCTGTTAGAAATAGCACTGAAACAAGTTAAAAACACAGTCTCAGCGGGCTTTCAGTAGTTTACAAAAGAATGAATAATTCTGAGGATATTAATGGTAATTAAGTGTCTCCTAATGTAACAGTTTTAACACTCAGGAGTTCTGCACTAGGATGTTACTGTTCAATTCAAAGTTCAGTGACCACTGTTCAGTGGTCAAACTTCTCCTGGTCTGTTCCAGACAACCTTTTTACAATGGCAGAAAAAGAAACTGCATGAGGCCACACAAACATTTCTTCCCTATTTCAGAGGATTTTATGACTTTCAGACACAAATTTTATCATAGTATTATTATATGTTGGGAAAATTCATCAGTTTTTCTGTTTATCACTGTGGCTTATCCAATGGCCTAATTAGCTGTGAGAACTGGGTCTCTAATCCCTTGACTGGCTCTGACCTTGAGTGACTTTAGGTAAAAAAAAATTTATTTCTCAGCTTGCTTTTATCCATCCGGAAGATACTAATGTTGAATTTTTTTTCCTCGTGGCTTTAAAGGAAATATGACCTATTAATTCTTCTGGTGAACAGGAGAGAAAGAGTAAGAAACCCAATTATAGCAAGCTCCTTCCTTAGAGGCAGAAAGATTCATCCACACCAAACTTTATAAACCTAACTAAAATCTTTCTTTCTCATTCTGCCTGTGGAATAACAGCATGTGGGTTTGAGAAACAGTATTGTTCAAAACCAGGACAGTATAGGTTATTAATTATCACGATAATGCTAAGAAAATAATTTTTTCTACTGGTGGCCATGACCTTGTAAAGGACATTCAAATTCTGTTATGTACCTCTTTGCACATACAGACAGAGTTGCCACATTCTAATCACTGAGAGCCTAGTTATCTTACATTTGCAGTATTTGCTATATTTGCAGAAGAGACAATCAGCAAAATTCCCACTGAAGGATATAATGCAGGCGCTGCATATAATGCTGCATGTGCAGGCATATTCTAACATAATTCCAAAAGCACCAAGGCTTTTATCTATATTGTGTCTTTGGGTATAGATACAGGCCTTAAGGCAAGAAAACAGGAAATAATAACAGGATTACAGTTTTAATTTTGGACTTCATGTCTACAAAGATGGAGAAAACGCCACAGAAGAGGCACCATGTGCATTCAAGGTATATCCATCTGAGTAATACTTAATAGAGGAAAGTTTATTGAACTGATTTTTAACTGAAGTGTGGAGAAACAAGATGATTAGATCAAGGACTTCTAAGATTAAGCACAGAATCTTCCAGGTCCCACTGAAATACCTGGCATGCAGTCTGCATTTTATCAGACACATGGGGAGAAGCTCCTGTGGGAGGTCACTCTTTTGTAAAAGGATAAAACCTAGCACAGCCAACACAGCATTGTAGTGCTCAGAGAGAGGAAAGTTATCTTCAGGAGGAACTACAGTCTCTCACAGAAATGAAATATCTCTAGCCAGCCGAGTTACTGGCTTGCAAACTAGCTTGCTCTTCTAGGGATTGAAAGGGAGCAACTGGTGGTCTGTATTTTGCATCTGGGTGAAACAATTGCCATTTGCATTTAAAATTGTTGGTGACAAAATAAAGTAGTAAAACCCATCTTACTCACTGCTCCAGTCTGTGCACTGTTGCTGTGAAATGCTGGCAGGATAGACACAGCTTTGTCACCAGAACTAAACTGGTGACAAACACTCCAAGACATGCTTTCATAGTTTGGTAGTGAGTATTATGACAGCTGCAAGGTGCCCTTCAGATTCTTGTCATCTGTGGTGTACTTCTTGCAACCTTTTTGCATGGTCATTGACTGTCTGCCTGCTTTCATAAGCAGTGAAGTCATTGGCTCCCATCAAAATGGTCCACAAAATTATCTCCATTTTCCCCTACAGCTTATCCAATTCACTGGTATTGCTTGCTGCCACTGAAAATGCCCACAACCCACTGGAATTTTAGACTTTTAGATCCAGGTTATCTTCTCAGTAGGCACTGTTTATGAAACTGCATGCAGTTAAAGGAAAGCTGGAAGTGAACCAGGTGGTCATAAACCAGGAACACCTTTGTACCAGGAACAAAGAGTGTACATGCATGTAAGGTGTCAAGCAGAGGCTGTAAAATGCAATTGGCATGGGAGTGAGGTGGTGCCAGGAATAAGGTTGGCACTTCCTCCTTTCAACACCTTCTGGTTCACTTCTGTCTTTCCCAGCACCTTGATACATAAGCTGCAATGGTGTGGACCCTCATGGCCTTTGAAACAGACTGAGAAGATATTTCACCAACATAAATGCTTAAGAATTGTGGGGCTGAGGCAGACATATGGGAGCTGCGGTATAAGACAGTAGAGAAGATAGAGGTGTTGGATTGGTAAAGGGAAAAGATGAAGGAATGCCATGAGCACAGTAGATGGAACAAAAAGTAGAGAAAATGGAAGCAGGTTGGAGAAGGTAAAAGAGATGGTGCTATTATCATGGATGGAATCTAGGGAAAGGCCAGGAAGTCACAGTAAGAAAGGCAGAAACAAAATGCATTATATATGTGCCCTGTGCATCTGAACCAGGGAAGGAACACGGCCCTGTTGCAGGTCTTTCACTTGTTTCAAGACTGGCCTGCTTCCATAAAGTGGCAGGAAACCAACGATGACGGGATGAAAAGTCCTTATGGTGTGGGCAGACCAAGACACTTGTCTGGAGTACAGGGCCTTGAGGGGAAGCCATATGAGAAGTGGCTGAAGTCCCTTGATCTGTTCATCCTGGACGAGACTGAGGGGAGACCTCATTGCAGTCTACAACTTCCTCATGAGGGGAAGAGGAGGGGCAGACACTGATCTCTCTATCTGTGATAACCAGTGACACGAGCTGAAGGCACAGCATGAAGTTTTTTCAGAGGAGGTTTAGGTTGGACATTAAAGAGAGGTTCTTCACCCAGAGGGTGGCTGGGCACTGGAACAGGCTCTCCAGGGAACTATTCACAGCACCAAGCCCAAGAGAGTTCAAGAAGCATAGGAAAACGCTCTTAGGTACATGGTGTCATTCATGGGGCTGGTCCTATGCAGGGCCAGGAATTTGACTTCACAATCCCTGTGAGTCTCTTCCAAGTCAACCTATTCTGTGATTCTGTGAGTGGGACAACACACGGCACACCGTAGGCATCCTCTTTACAGAGCTGGAGTTTAACTGAAGAACACTTCTGGCAGTCCTCTGCAGGCCTGACACAGGCAGAACCCGGAAAAAAAAAACCCACGAAGGAAAGGCTCCAGCCCTGTGCCTGGAGTCGCAGCTCCCCAATCTGAGAGAATGAGTAACGCGATCAGTGACGGAACGCCGGCTCAGGGCATGCGCCCAGCTGTTCTCTGCCGCTCTTTCTCCGCTCCTTTTACATAAAAGAAGCTGATTAATGCGTGTCCTTCGGGTCAGGCCGGTGCTGGGTTCCGTTACCTCCACCGCTTCCTTGCCCCGGGCGGAGCCCGCCCTGGCCCGGCAGCCCGCGCGGGAGGGCCACCGCCCTGCCGGAGAGTTTCCTCTTCCTCCTCCCGCCCCGGCCGCGCTGCTGGAGGAAGAGGAAAGGGCAGGGGCCGGGGCCGGGAAGG